>JAEIFV010000759.1:0-110339 GCA_018904265.1 Lordiphosa collinella
GTATTTTTGCGCGGTCTTTAATTCCATCAGCGTAGATAAAAGAGTTTAACCTGACTGACCTGATAACAGCCCAAAACATAAGATAAAGGAAGCAGAACTTTTCGCAGTAGTTTGTACTTAATATACATATATGTACATGAATATTAATATTTGGATTTGATCCATTGCTATAAACATGTTTAATAAAGCGCCGGTCTACCGAACCGGTCTTAATTCAAGAGCTGTTTACATCCCTGGCAAGAACTAAAAGTAACTACAGGGTGGCTGATGAAAGCTGCTACCAAAAAAAATTGTATAACTTTTTTTCTATTTTATGAATCTAATTTATTTTTTTTTTTGTTTTGAGGATTGATCTTAAAGTTTACTGAAAATTTGGATTGTCCCGATAATTCGCGAACCAAGATGCGCCCGTAAGGAGTTTTTTCCGCTACGAATTTTGCCAGAAGATGCTTTAAACTGTCCACGAAGAGGATAAAAAAACATGTTGAACTGTCTTTTATGTCTGACGAGACCCATTTCCACTTAAACGTCAACATAAACAAACAAAATTGTCGAATATGGAGTGCTTTCAACCCACAGATACTCCATAAGACGGAATTGCATCCACTTGGTGTCACAGTGTGGTGTGCAGTTTCATCACGCTGCATTGTCGGGCCCTTCTTTTTCGAAGAAAACTGTCACACCGTTTCTGTTACTGGAGACCGTTACTTGAGCATGTTGAGAAAGTTTTACTTTCCAGAATGACGCCAAAAGAGAATTCCTTTTAAATCTGTGTGGTTTCAGCCTGTTATGAAAAAATTGCGACGAAAATTTCCCAATAAGCTGATATCAAGAAACTCCACATTCTGTTGGCCCCCCATTCCATTCGAGCAACAATTGCGCTATTCCTGTGTCAACTCTCCAAGCAGTAAGTAACAACTTTTTGATAAGATGCCGCACATGCATCAACGAGCAGGGGGGCATTTAAATTCAATTATTTTTACCCGTTTCCATTGAAAATTGAGGGGGATGGGAAAGGGAAAGCATTTGCGACCCTATAAAGTATTTATATTCTTGATCAGCATCAACAGCCGAGTTGATTTAGCCCCGTCCGTCCGTCTGTCCGTCTGTCTGTCCGGACTTCTGTCCCGTCCGTCTGTAAAAATGAACGAGTGTTTCTCAGATACTATAAGAGCTAGAGCACACGAAAATTTTGAATGTAGGTATGTGTATACCCGGAGTCAATACGAGTCAGACATTTGTTCCCCTCCCCCTTTAAGCACAAAACGTCAGAGCCACTATTTTTAAGATAGACCTTCGTCAGTAAGGCCCAAAATCTATCTATTCTGAAAAGATCACTAAGATCGCGGCATAAACACCGAAGTTATAGGACGTAATCAATTTTCTTGTGGGAGAGAGGGGGTCTTTCATTGTCAGTTATCGCGGCCGCGGCTATTGCATCTTATGCTAGAGTGTGTGTGTTGTTTCTGTGTATATGTTTATGAAAATATAAGAAGTTTAGGGAACAGGGTATTTTTTTGTCGGGGCCCCGGCCCCCAGCCCCCTTATTTTTTTATATTTATTTGGGGTTTTAAAATTAATTGGGCTTTTATATTATCACAAAAAATCCACCTAAAAAGAAAGGTTCGCTTACTCGTCGTGCCGAATGTTTATTTCATGGTTTTTGAAGTCAACTGAACCGCGGCTTCGGTTCGGTTCAGGGGTTCAGTCTTTTTATATTATAAATTTTATGAAGACCAGTTTCTGTTTTTGCAAATAAACCCGATCTTCCCAAAAATCTGCGCGGAAAGGAATTCGCAACGTACTTTATGTTCTTGGATACCGAAAATCTGTAAAATCTCAACCCTTTAAGCCCATCCTTAAGTTTAACGACCAGATATTTTCATATTTATATTTACAAAAAATTGACAAAAAACTTATTTCTAGGATCGCACCAATTCCCGCCGAACATAAACCCTTAAGGATAACGTCCCGACTTTGCTTAAATCTATTCGAAAACCTATTTGTTTCCAGACTTTCGATAGTAAGGCAGACCAAAAGTTGTCAAAGACGCATTTCTGTTCAGGGATCGTTTTTAATTTTGCCGAGTCTCAAGCCCTAAGCCATTTCTTGAGTATAAAGTCCCAGTTTGCTCTTAAGTCTGCGCGAAAAGATATTTTTTCGAAGTTTTAAAGGAAAAGCAGTCCGATAACGTGTTAGAAACTCCATTATTTTCTTGGATCGCCCTTAATTTCACCCCATGTTAACTCTTAAAGCCTTTTGTTGAGTATAACGTCGCAATTTACCCTGAAATCTGCTCGGAAAGTCATTTTTTTAGACTTTTGAAGTTGAGGCAAGTCAAAAACTTCTTTTTGTTCTAAGATTACCCTTCATTCCACCAAACCTTAACCCTTAAAGACCATTCTGAAGTCTTACATTCAAAAATATCAAAGTATTTGCTTTGGAATATTGAAGCTGCCGAAATTTGAAAAATTTTAAGCCTAAAGTTGGATTGAACACATTATAAAGTACTAGTTCTGGTTTTAAGGGGTATTACACCCCGGGTTTTTGTTTGAACCAACTCTATTTCGTATAGCTAATCCTTTAAATATTGAAAATTTTCTCAGAGAAAGCTATTTTATGCCGAAAAACTTTTAAAAATATTAAAGCTCACCAATAGTGTCTTATCCCCGAACTTCTGCTTCAATATTTCAAATATAATGATTTCTAAAGTGATATGTGACTGTTCGACTATTTCGATACTGAATTCCTAGAGAATTGAAAAGTTTGAATAGTTGGATGTGCTTGCTTTGTCCATAATGTTAACACTTTAATAGCTGTACTCCTGGCTAAAGTTGGATTAAGGTGAATAAGCTCGACAGACTAATGAGAATATCGTCCCGTTAAGGAAATTATATATGCAGACAAATCGATTAGCAACTTCCAAAGAAGGAATGTTACGTTATGAATGGCATATTCAGATGTCGGTGGACAATTGCATGTTTCAAAATGGTTAGGTGCTACATAAATCCGGCAATAATAAGGACTTATCGTTTCAATTCGATCAAAATTCTCAATATATGCGCGTCTTGAGACTCGTCAGTGCACTGAACCGAACCGAACCGCTTTCATTTGTGGTTTTCGGTTCAGTTCAGCATTTTCGAAGGGACGCCGGTTCGGCTTGCGGTTCGGTTTACCAGCTGAAAAAAACGGTTCGGTTCGGTTCAGAACCGGCTTGCATTCCTGCCTTAAACATAGTCATAACATTAATGTACTTAGTCATCTATAAGTCAATAAAAGAAATGCAAAGAGTATGCTCAAAGAGCGGCGACTATATAAGTCTTTCGTAAGCCGTTGTAAAGAAACAGATCTCAGAGATGGTAAGATATAGAGGTTTGACATGTATGGAACATAGGTTTCTTATACTTACAGGTAGATCAAGTTTATTTTCAATTTTTGCCACGCCCACTCCCGCCCCCGCAATATCGAAAAAACCTCATATCTTCCACAGTTTTATAGATAGAAGGTTCGAACCTTCTGGACATATTTAGTATTCGGGATTCCTTATCAATCCGCTGAAGGAATTTTTAAGATCGGATGAACGATATTCGAGTTCTAAGGAAAACAAACAATTTTGGGCAGCACCGGTCGTAACGGTGATGGGCAGCATTTCGCAGGTACTGAGTATGTTATAGTCGGGATTGACCGACTTTCTTTCTTATTATACTCTGTGTTACCCTGGTACAGAGTATAAAAATGCTCCTAAGAATTTCAAATCCTAAACTTCCACATCTCTAGCCAGCATCTCTAGCCACCATAATCTGCCCATCGTTTACCCCAGTCGCCTTCCACATCCTCTGCAGCTGCTAATGTTCGTTCAGGGAACGTGCGACTGTGCCGAATTGGCTTTGTCTAACCTTAATCAGGGGCCAGTTGCCGTCTCCGGATGCAGTTGTCGAATTTCTTCAGCCACTCAAATATGTGGGGACGACTCATCCAAGAGATATATCTAGCGAAGGAGGTGATAGTGAAGTAGTTCATCGTATGGCCAAATTTAGCCAATTGCAATTGCATTGCCATTACAAAATATACAAAGTTATGGCAATGTTTCCCCAGGGGTGGGGGAGCAACTGCAAGAGGATTTCTATTGAAGATTGCGCTAGCAGGCGGCACAGCCAGCTTCGAATTACACGTAAATAAAGCGTCTAGGAGCAAAACATCTCCAACGCCTGAGTTGAGTTATGAACGTGCTGGGAACAGGAAAAGGAAATGTACACCCACAACCAACGAGCGGGGGCCAGGCACAAGCTGGAGAGTCCAAAGTAAATGTGCAAACATTTATTTATGTGGCCTGCTGCCTTGATGCACTTTAAAACACTTCAATTGCCCTGATTCCACAAACAAATCCAGCTCGAATGAAGCCTCGGACATTGTATACAAATGACACTTGGCTAGGGGTTGAGTGGGAGCAGGAAATGGACCAATTCTGGCAGGTACCTACTTTTTACCCACAATTCAAAATTACAAATTTCTACGACAGGGCATTTTTGTGGCTGGACCGGGCGGGGGTAGGGAGAAGAGGAGCATGTGTGCCTTCAGTTGGGGTGCGTGCATTTCCACTGTAATCGAAAATGGAATTAAATGTTTCGCAAACACTTTGGGCCCACAACAGACCGGGCAATGGGCTACGGCATTGGCTCCATTGCCCAACTTGTCTGATTGTAAATTAAATTTTATGGCCGGCTCTACCACGGACTGCACTCACTGTGTGCTGTTAACGCTGATGGATAGCACAATGAAAAACCACATAAACATATAGCATATATTTACTTACATTCATGTACAAGTCTGGCCTGAATTTCAATTAACTTCGAGTGCAGCGAATAAACATTTTATTGGAATAGTGAGAACGTTGCTTAAAGCAGGTTCAAAATGGTATACCAAATTCATAGCACAGGGAAGCCCCAGAAATTATAAGGAAATCAAAACGACTTTGCACAGTACAAACTAGGGATGCAGGAAATAATATCGGTATTTATACCCGCCGGGTGTGGCTCAGCGGGTAGTGTGCGCGACCGCTGTAAAAGAGGCGTGGGCTCGATACCACCTCGGAACATCTAATGAAAAGTTTTTTCTTTGAATAAACTTACACACCCGGTCACCTCACTGCTGTTGGCGCCAACTTTTTAGTAATTACTTTTTAGAAAAAGCTTCTCAAACAGCCGTTGAGATTCGGCGTCAAACTGTGTAGGATCCTTTCTCTTGTGCGGAAATTAGAAGCGCACAAGCCAAGAGATTGAGAGGAGCTCGGCTTTGGCCTTTTGGGGCTGTGTCAAGCCATTTTACATTTATATTTAACATTTATACCCGTCACTTCTAGAGTAAAAATCCATCAGCAGCGAAAAGCATTTACAATAAGAACCACTTTGGAATATGAATTAAAATATTATGAACCATCGTTGAAAATTGGGTTTGATACTAAAATTAATACTGATGTTAACAGCCAATTTTAATGTGCGTGAAGATGATTCCTCTTCGATTCCTATCGAGCTTTTCTACAGTGCCGCAATTCGCTATCCTTTATTGGATTTTATTATTTCTTTGCTGAGTTTAAGATTCAAAGGACCATTTCTGGACAAATAAGAAAAATTCAGGATACTTCAAAAACTTATGAGATCGAAGTGAACAAGAGTTTTTTTGTGCACAGATCCCTGTGTTAGACAATTACCACATATTTATTTAAGAGTATATTTTGTAAGAGTTTGCCGCCCGTAAACTTTCCCGCCTCTAAATTTGCCGCCCGGGGCGAACGGAACGGAGAATGCAAAGTTAAATAAAATAGAGTGAAAAACTATTGATCCCAAATCCCAAAAAGCTGGCCAAAAGTCGGAAAACGTATTTAACATTTCTTAAAGTCTGTACTCGGGGGTTTTCGGGGTCGCTGATTATGAATTCAAAGTTAAAATTCAAAAAACAAAATGGCGGATTCAATATGGCGACAATTTCTTCAAAAAAGTTATTGATTTGGCAGAGTGTCTGGACTCGGCGGTTTTTGGAGTCGCTGATTACGAACTCGAAGTCAAATTTCATTAAAAATAGTTGAATTGAATACTTGAAACTCATTTGCATTTACAAGCACATTTTCTAAATTTTGCAAAAAAAAAATAGGGGAAAGTTAACTTCGGGTTGGCCGAAGTTTTGTATACCCTTGCAGCTTCCATTGAAAACAAAAAAGTTTTTCTAACTAAGACTACTTTTCGGACCTTACTTTTCTATGGGATCTATACTATAAATTTGTCTGATTTCGATTAAACTTGGTAAAATCATGGAAAAGCATAATACACTGTTAATTGCGAAATTTGGAGGCGATCCCATTTAAAACAAAAAAGTTTTACTCACTAGAACTTCTTTTTCGAACGATCATTCAAACTGCAGCTATATGCTATAGGCATCCGATTTTGATAAAACTTTGTAGAAATGTGTTAAGGTATATAAAATAAGAATATGCCAATAAAAAGGACGTTTTCATTACAAACAAAAAATTTTTCCTCACTCGAACTAGTTTTTCGACCGATCGTTCCTATGGGAGCTATATGCTATAGTCATCCGATTTCGACCAAACTTAGTAGAATTGTGTAAAAGTATATAAAATAAGTGTATGCCAATGATAAGGACGTTTTCATTAAAAACAAAAAAGTTTTTCTCACTAGAAGTAGTTTTTCGACCGATCGTTCCTATGGCAGCTATATGCTATAGTCGTCCGATCCGGCCGGTCCCGACAAATGTACCATTATTTGTACCATAAGACTTCGTGCAAAGTTCGGTGAAGATAGCTTTCAAACTGGCGGAGGAGATAGCATAGAAACAGACAGACGGACAGATGGACGGACGGACCGACGGAAAGGGCTAAATCAACTCAGCTCGTCGTGCTGATCAAGAATATATATACTTAATATGGTCGTTGATGCTTCCTTCAATGCGTTACAAACATCCGCTCAGTTTTATAATACCCTCTGCAAGGGTATAAAAAATTGTATGGCAGCTACAGGAAGTGACCATCCGACATATGTACTGTGTGCAGCTATAAGATGACTCTGTGCAAAATTTCAGCTCGATAACTTCAAAACTAAGGGACTAGTTTGCGTAGAAACAGACAGAATGAAAGACGGACTGACAAAGCTCAATCCACTCAGCTCGTCAAGCTGATCAAGAATATATATACTTTATGTGGTCGGAGATGATTCCTTCTATGCGTTCCAAGCTTCTGGACCAAACTATAATACACTTTTCAAGTGTATAAAAACGGGGAACAGGGTGTTTCCCCCCGGGCCCGGACTTCTGAGAGGGGGCCGGATTTTGGCTATACATACATTTTTTCTATACATTAGCAAAACTCAACATGATTTATGTTGTACCGCCCGGGTCCGGTATTCCCTTTCGACGGTCCTGGTCATAGGCTATGGTCTCATTTCTGTGAAATTGTCAAAAAACCGCGAAATTCATCCGATTGCTATAAAACTTTGGGGAATGGTTGAACGCTTGCCCGGGAAGGTTTCTAAGTTGATTAAATTGGCGTAAAATGGTCTAAAAACTGCAAAAATTGCTAGATGTAAGGTTTCGGTAAAGCTTTGGGAAATGGTTCGACGCTTGCCCGGGAAGGTTTCCAAGTATAAAAAATGGGCGGCAAATGGTCCAAAGTCAGCGAAATTTGCAAAAAGTTCGATTTTGGTGAAACTTTGGGGAATGGAAGGACGCTTGCCCGCGAAGGTTTCTAAATTAAAGAAATGGGCGGGAAATGTTTCAAAAACTGCGAAATTTCAACAACTATACCGTTCATCTGATTGCAATTATACTTTGGGCAATGTTTGAAGGCTTGTCCGGGATGGATTCTAAGTTGAGTAAATTGGCGAATAATGGTCCAAGAACTGTCCCTTATGCCTGCCTAAACCGTTCATCCTATTGCGATGAAACTTTGGGAAATGGTTGAGTGCTTCCCAGGGAAGGTTTCTAAGTTAAAAAAAATTACCGAAAAATAGTCCAAAACCCGCGAAATTCGCAAAATTATACCGTTTATCCGATTGCAATGAAACCTTGGAGAATGGTTGAACGCTTGCTCGGGAAGGTTTCTTACTTGACAAAATTTGCGGAAAATGGTCCAAAAACCGCGAAAATGACTAAATTTACGGTTTCGGTAAGACTTTGGGGAATAGTTCGACGCTTGCCCGGGAAGGCAAGTAGACGAAATGGGCCGAAAATTTTCCAAAAACCGCGAAATTTTCAAAATGTTCGATTGTGATGAAACTTTGGGGAATGGTTGGACGCTTGATCGCGAAGGTTTCTAAATATAGGAATTGGGCGGGAAATGGTCAAACCGTTCATCCGATTGCAATTAAACTTTGAGAAATATTTGAACGCTTGCCCGGGATGGTTTCTAAGGTCCAAAAATTGAGAAATTTTCAAAATCACCTTATGGGTATTTATGAAAGCACTCAATGCTTATAATACAATGCATGCAGGCTTTGGTAAATGAAAGCTGTAGATTAAACTGTACAAAATAATTCGAAATTTGCAAATTTTTGATTTGAGCCTGGACTATTGTGAAGGGCAATTGTTGACGGGTTAATAGGAGGTACAAACCAAACGGTCAAAAAAGTCCAGAAATTTGCAACATATTCATGAGTTTAGAATATCATGAAGACGGATGAATAGAGACGATCTTTTTCTCTCCAAAATGTTTATATCGATTTGCAGTCAGCACCAGCTTGAATATAATCGCTTTAATAAGAATCATTAGGACCCGGGCGACGCCGAGTATTCAGCTAGTAATATGATAAATTAAAGTGCTTTAAATAATTTGTAATTTCTTGGTCTCTATAGACCTTTCGGTGGAGATGCCCACATTTGTTATTAATTATAATATTTTCCATATGTTAAAAAATATTTGTTACTTTGGTATATTTGCATATTTCTGGAAAACATTTCCCAATTGTGTTCTGTTTTCACAATTTGCAAGTATACTTATTTTAATGCTTCAACTTATCTGAGCAACTCAATTTTAAATCGCTTAAAATACTTTTGCGGCATTAACGGAAATGCAGCAAAACTGTGAAAATTGTGGCTGGGCAGGAACAGGAGATGCCCTGTGCTGCAGTCAGAATAGTGTGAACACAAAAGGCATTTCCAGTTAAACGCTTGCCACAATAATGACGAGAAATGACTGCAAAAAGCATTTAGTTGTTGGGCTCTAGAGCTGACCAACACAAATGCAATATACTACGGGGGAATCCCCCTCAAACTCAACTGAAAGGCAAAGCCTGAATGCAAACGGAAGTGCTTGGGATTATATCCAGAGAATATTTGAAGAAATTTAATACTTTTAGTGCACAAAGCGAAAATTGTTGAATGGCATTGCGATAAAGCTGAAAAGCGAAGCACACAATCACAAAGGTGATTGCAGTTTTCTCCTGGAACGAAGGAACACAGGCTATATGAATGGCAACAGCAAAAAAAAAAAAGTGGCAAAATGAGGGAAAAGATAGTCAGCAAAAAGATTTGTGTTAATGGATTTTACTTTTTAAGAAATGAATTACCAGAAGCACCACAAAAACATGACATGACATGGGATAAGATTTTGATTCATTAGCAAGAGGAAAAGAGGCAAATTGGAGAGGACCTAATCAAGAAAATTAGATGGCTGGTTTTTCATTTATTTGTGCTGAGACTACTCTGTGGAAAGCGTGAATATTTAAGCTTACATATGGGAAAAGAACAGACTGTTTCCATTTATCACCATTTTCATTCAATTACCTCTCCCTTGGCCGTTTCTTTTTTTATTATCACAAGTTAACCTAAAATATCAGTTGGCCCAATGTAAATAGCAATTAAGCGCAACAAAAGCAGGCCCGGGCACACAGAAGGCCACCAACAGGAGCACCAAATGCAAATTGTTAATTAAAGAGCACATCCTTTATTTAATGGCCCCCATGTGGCATGTTCCAGCCCAACACCTGAGCTATCCTCTCACACCAAAATGGGCCTGCGACCCAGTTGCATCCATTACATGAACTTCCCTTTTTTTTGGTCTTCTTCTTTTGCCCAAATCAAAATTCAGTGCTGCTGATGATGACAATGTCTGGAGGAACTCTGCACTGAATGACTTTCCAATGTGGAACAATTTATAATTTGATTAGCGCATCGCTGACTGCACACCAAAAAAAAAAAAAGGAGAAATAGGGAAGTGCAACTGAGTGCATTGAAGGAAAATCAGGCAAGTGAGAGGAGGCCCATTTTCTAAGCCTTATCTACTATTTGGAAGGGAAATCACACTCCGTTAGCTGACAATGACAAATGATGATTGAGCCGTAAAATTCACAAAAAAAAGGCACTCACCCCCATTCGAGGCTTTCAATTAATACTACAAGTGGCGCTTTTACCCATGATAATCAGTTGCGTTGTTGTCCTTTTGTCTCAAGCCAAACAAATTTGCGGCCTCAGCTAGACAATAGACAAACCAAAGCAGAGGCACAGAACAGAGGGAGGGATTATATGAATGTAAACCCTTTGATCTTTAATTAACTTCTTTTTTTCAGTTCGAAATCAATATCTAATTAGGGAAAGTCCATATATGGTCCAAATTAAAACCTTAGAAACGGAAAATTTTTTTGCGATTTTAATATGGTACAAACATAAGCTAGATCGATTCGAATTTGTATCAACTACATATAAAAAAGTGTTTCGAAATACTTTTGTATAATTCCCAATAGTCTTAACGCTGCGCTCATTGCGCCGTTAACTTGACCGGCAGAAACAGCTGATTGAATTCCGATGTGTATGAGCGAAAAAGAAAAGTTTGCAATTATTCTGGCCAGAGCTGCAAACCGGTTTTGAACCGAACCTAAGTACAGAGTTTTTGTCGTATGTATCTAAGGGCTTATTTTAAGAAGTTTCACTTCGTAATGAACTCTAACCTTGGGAGTGCTCGCCATGTCCAGGGTTACAGAAATGTATTATTTCTTATAGTCATGGTTGCTGCAAAAAAATTCCCTAAACAACAATCCGAGGTTCCAATGTGTTCCCTTTTCGGTTTTATTTCAGGATATTCTATGTGGTAGCATTATTTCTAGGGTTATGCTAAGCTCCGGTTCGCGGCGTGCTAATTGTGAGAAGGCGAATCAAGAAGTAGGCTGAAAAATAGCTGAAGATTGATAACTATAGGGCCTGGACTCTAAGATGGCACCTCCATCACCGCCTATCCTGGGTCCCAGCGACCCTACTTTCTGAACAGAACTAGCTACTGAAACATCAACCCAGCCTCGGATACAAAAGATGACTCTGTGCAAAATTTCAGCTCGATAGCTTCAAAACTGAGGGACTAGTTTGCGTAGAAACAGACAGACCGGGCGGACAGACGGACGGACAAAGCTCAATCGACTCAGCTCGTCATGCTGATCAAGATATATAGTTTATGTGGTCGGAGATGATTCCTTCTATGCGTTCCAAACTTCTGGGCAAAACTATAATACACTTTTCAAGTGTATAATGAACACATTTGTAGTATAATTTCTTAATCTTAATACAGAGCATTCAGAGTTTAATAAAAAATAAATACAATTGAAATAAAAACCGTTTAACATACTAAAAAGAAACATGAGAGAAAGCATTTTGCTTATTTGCAAGTTAAATAAAATCATTTAAAATATTGTAGCAAGGCGGTATTTTAGCGCATGTTGTAAAAATAAAGACAGTAACTCCCAGTTTTCTCCATTCAGCCAACTTATAATCTTGTTTTCCGATAGGGAGGGCTGATTCAGGTACAGACTTCGTAGTTCGCCCAATCAGATCCCAATCAGATAAGCAACAATCTCAGTCACCCGGAGGTTGCAAAGCGAACAGTCCGTGTTGCTGGAGTTACACATCACATCTAGCGCGGCATATCGTGGATATCATCTGGATTCCGAATCGGTCATGAAAGTAGTTCAGATTTCCAAGGTTGTGGTTCAGTTTTTTGTAAAGCATTCTGGACTTACTTAAGGACGCCAGGTTTAAAAAGTTTTCTCTTTCCCGGAGCACGATGTTTTCCAAAATCATATTATGCGAGGCTTCCCCAGATTCAGGACAATCAAAATTAATATTAAAGTTACAAGCAGAAGCTGTGGCTTGCCATTTCTCGAACACCTGAGATTTGCTTGCTAACATCATGTCTGCTAGAATTCTTGGCAGTCTTTCGCTGGGCATCTCAAAGACTTTGCGGATGTATTTGAAATGAGTTTGGAGGCAGTATAAGTGAAGCGATGGCAGGCCGGTTTCAAAGTGGATGGCGTAATAAGGAGTGGTGTTTGGGAGTTTGAAGACACGTTTTATAAACATCCTCTGAAGTCGCTCAAGTTCTTCATATGGGCTACACCCCATCTTTGCGACGCGTAACACATCACAGTTCTGACTGCAGCTTCAAAAAGGCTCTAGGCGTTCGACCAAGACCGTCTTTAACCACAAGTACCTTAGTCTTCCGAGCATTTATTTGTAGACTCCACAGCTGACGTTCGAAATTTCGGAAGTGTCCGCTAGTAACGCCATATCATCAGCATACATCAATGTTTTTAACGCAAACATCTGGTGAGAAACCGTTTTTAGTCCGACAATCGGCCGATTTAGCCTGCACGATGAAACCTCCAGTAATGGAGAGAGGCTAAGGAATTTTGCTGCGGGCAGGAATATGATCGTTAGTAGCACAAAGATTTAAACACCGCGACAACCAGATTGATCACGTTGCGATAGACGGAAGGCATTTATCGAGTGTGCTAGACGTACGCTCTTTCCGAGGAGCCAATATAGACTCGGATCACTACCTTGTGAAACATATTTTACACGCCATGAGTACGGCTGCCAAGGAGCCTCTCGGATATGCCGAGCACTCCCGAAAACAGTCATGGTATGATGATAAGTGCCGCCGCGCTACTGCAGAGAAAGACGCTGGCTACAGGAGAACTCTGCAGGAGGAGCGATATCGGAAGAAAAGGAGAGAGGAGAAGCGGCTTTTCAGAAAGGAGAATGGAGTATGCGTGAGGGAAGTCGAAAGACTGTTCGACATAAGTGAGACTCGAAAATTCTATCAAAAAGTTCGGCGACTAGCCGAAGTTTTAAGTCCCGGAGCCTCACTATGTAAGGACGAAGCCGGAAATCTTGTCACAGATCCAAAAGTGGTACTAGACAAATGGAGAAACTATTTCTCCAACCTGCTGGGAGGCGATGACGAACACAATGACGCCTCTGGAGAAGTAGTTGAACCACCAATCGATGATATAGAAATAGATCCACCGGACCATAACGAAGTTTGGTTAGCCATAAAAAGGCTAAAAAATAACAAATCAGCTGGAGCCGATAAGCTGCCCGCTGAATTGTTTGTGGCTGGCGGCGAGGAGCTGGTAAGCTGCATGCACCAACTCCTATGCAGAATTGGGTCCGAAGAGAGTATGCCCAAAGATTGGAGTCTAAGTGTTCTCTGCCCAATATTCAAAAAAGGAGACCCTGCAATTTGAGACAATTACCGCGGAATCAGCCTCCTACCCATTGCATATAAAGTTCTGTCATGTATCTTATGTGAACGTCTAAAGCCGAGTATGAGCGAACTGATCGAACCTTATCAGTGTGGCTTTAGACCTGGTAAATCCACCATAGACCAAATATTTAAATTGAGACAAATACTGGAGAAAACCCATGCGACGAAAATCAACACCTACCATCTTTTTGTTGATTATAAAGCCGCTTTCGACACACCGATAAGGCCAAAGTTCTTTGAAGCCCTGTCTACTTTTGGTATACCAGCAAAGTACGTTTGACTTTGCATTATGACGTTGAGAAGCACACAAAGCTCCGTCAAAATAGGAAAGAACCTTTCGATACCAGAAGAGGTTTTAGGCAGGGTGACACCTTATCGTGTAACTTCTTTAATCTGCTGATGGAGTATATACTGCGCCAGTGCCCAAATGCTAACAGATCGGGCACCATCTTTTATAAAGATGTAATGCTACTTGCATATGCCGATGACATTGACATTATCGGCATATCCGAACGGGCGGTAAGCAAGGTGTTTTCAGAGAATGAGAAGCAGTCAAAACTCATGGGCTTAGCGGTAAATGAGGAAAAGATGAAGTTCCTAGTCTTAGCGCGCAGTGAGTCTACGCGTCTTGGACAATCTGTTGCAATGGGAGAGTACAACTTTAACGTTGTTAAGGACTTTATCTACCTCGGAACGATGATTACCAGCGACAACAACATCAGTCTGCAGATCCGAAGAAGAATAACTCTTGCAAACCGATGTTACTATGGGCTTAGTAAGGAGTTCAAGAGCAGAGCCCTCTCTCGGAAAACGAAAATTGCGCTATACAAGTCGCTTATCATCCCAGTCCTGCTATACGGCGCAGAAGCATGGACAATGTCATCAAAGGATGAGGCGGCAATTGGCGTGTTCGAGAGAAAAGTCCTTAGGCGGTTTTATGAACAATTAAACGTGGGGGGGGTTTTATCTCACCGAAAAACAAAAAATGTATTTTTATTTTTTTGGGGAAGAAAAATAAAACAACAGCGGCTGTGCTGGCCTGGACATGTTACTCGTATGGATGAAGAAGCTCCAGTAAAAAATTTTTAGGGGGGGGGGGGGAAAAATTTAGGGAACGGGGGGGTAGGACGACCGAAACTTAGTTGGGAAAAACAGGTGCTGAAAGACATAAAGGCGTGTGAAAAAAAAAAAAAGCGAGCGCACGCAAAAGGGAGGGGGGGGGGGGGGGGGGGAGAAGAAGAGGCGGGGGAGACCAAGGTGTGATAGAAATATCGGGCCAAATAAGAAGAAAAAAATAAAAGAAAATAGATAAAAGTTTTTGTATTTAAAAATTTGGTCCAGCCTTCTTAACTCGCTTTATTTTGTAATGAATCCAGAGCCGATTTCTTTAGATTTGGCTCTGAAAAACTACGAGTTATATAAAATTTGTATAAATTTTTCACATACTCTAGGGGAACTCGAACTTGGGGCCTTTGGACTTCAACACAATTGGAGTGCCGTCTTAACCAGTTGCGCTTTCGCACACGCTGGTTGCTACACGGTTAAAATAGTATTTATATTGAATTGCCAAAAGTGTTCACTAATCTATATGTGCCATTTTGCATAAATACGACCGCATTTAATTCTCAAGTTGGAATTCTCTGCAATGGGAACATAAAAGGGGTAACTGAAATTCGACGTCAAAATATGTTAATTGTCAATTCAAAGTGCTCTTAATTTAATTCTATTAATACAAAAGGGACAAAAAAATCCAAAATTGTTTTAGATTTTACTATGCGTTTTTGCCCTGAGTGTAGACCTTCCCTTGCTGTAAGCATTATATGTGCTTGCTAGATAAGAGGGACTTGTAGTTTGCCATAGGTGTGCGTATATAAGTCTCTCAAGAGTTTTGAGTAGAAATGAGGATAGGCTGATTGGTCTATAATGGTTGGGTTTCACGTGTGATGACTTGCCAGCCTTCGGTATGAATACCACTTACCCGTTAAGTAAATAAATTGTCCAAGTAAAACTACACAAAATTAATGTTCGATTATATATTGGCAAAAGAAATTCAATGTTCCAGAAATTATTTTGGTAAATACTGATAATCATAGTGTGAGATATTCTTCTTTTCAAATCAGAATTTCAGCCACAGTTTGGTTAATTCCTTTTCTTAAACTCAATCGGCTTGCATATCTGCCTCTAAGATCCCTTACTGAGGTGCGCCACTGACCTAAAGGTTTTCCCCTCTCACTCTCCACTGAGAATTGTTTCTTCCATTCATTAAACATAAACAATAAACAACAAATACTAAAAGAGGCGTGGCTGGGCAGCCTCTAGGCAAAACTAGATTAATGGACCTTAAAACAAAGAAGCGACGAAATCAATTTATTATCCTGGCCCACAAGTTGACCGCAGAAAAACTTCAAAATTAAACAACAACAAAGGCAACTTTGCTAAAATTACCATAAAATGAGGCAAGATTTTTAGTGTTCCAGCTTGTGTTTGGGTTGGTTCGCAAAAAATCTTGTCTGCTTTTATTTGGTGACAAATTTATTTAATGTCCGGCCGATTGTAAGCCAAATGGAGTGCAACGATAATAGCAATGCTTATCGCGCAGGCAACTCTTGCTCAGATGCGACATTTCCTTAATCTCCTGTTCATGCTCTTGTAGCAAAAGTTGTCGCATGCGCCTACGTCGAGTGATAGAGATCATTAAGGCGGATGTGTGTAGTTCCTGACGCATGGGTCTTACCAAATAATTTACGATGGGTTGTCTAGAATTGATAGGCAAATCTTCTTGATTCGAGAGCAACGAGAGGCTGTGTGCGAGAAGAAAAGATGAAAAGTGGCGATATAAGGTAACAAACAAGTACTTACAAATTTGCAGACATGTCTAATTAAGGTAATCCTTTAATACAAGTATACAAAATTGAATAGCAAAAAAAGGTTTTAATATGAATATTTAAATGATTTTTGAGAATTCTATTTTTCAACGCACACTTAACATTTTGTTTAACAGTAAAATAAAACTCTTACCACACAGTTCACGGCTCGAAGGACCATGAAAATGTGGTGGGGCGGTTTCTCTTGGGGAATGTAGGGGGTGCAGGGGTAGGTTTACCCTAGTGAGATGAAATACGCGTGTACTTTCAGACTTCAGTTATAAGAAGAGCTATTCACAGTTGAACTTGTGCTGTAGACGGGCCTTCGACAACGAAGTTGTGTGGTGCAAACGGCCACATCACTTCCCACTGAATGGCAAAAGAAGAGACGATATACAGTCACACTAAGTCAGTCGGCGTCTCGCGCTCTCCGCAGTCCTGGTGAATTTGTCACACCTAGACAAAATCATCCAAACGAAACCGAGTTCATAAAGCAGCTGCGAAATAGAATGCAATCTCATGGTCAAAGCAGTACATCCAGTCATGGTAAAAAGCAAACCTTCCTGCAGCCTGAACTCACTCATGCTTCTCACGTTTATGTCCGTGTGGACCGCGTTCGCACGCCATTGGAACCTCCTTATGAGGGTCCATTTAAGGTACTTAACAAAACCAGCAAATTCTTAAAGATTCGACTGCCTAGTCGCGATATCAACATCTCTATCAGCCTTATTGGATAACGCCCACACAACAGCAACCATAGTCGACAATCCAAAAGCTGTGGTTACAGCTCCACCGGATCAAGCTAAGTCAACGAAGCTGTCTTCTACGACCACTACTTCAACTAAATCGGGACGAACCGTCCGGTTTCCCTCACGCTATCGATAGGCTTCTATCTAGCGGCGGAGCCATGTGGTGTAGACGGGCCTTCGACAACAAAGTTGTGTGGTGCAAACAGCCACATCACTTCCCACTGAATGGCAAAAAAAAGGGACGATATACAGTCATACTAATTCAGTCGGCGTCTTGCGCTCGTCGCACATCGGAACTCAATTAAGTTTAAATTTACCTTCTAAGATATTGTTAGAAATAAAATATTTGTCCCTACAATAAATACACTCGCAAAGACCTACGGGACAATCTTAATAGCTAAACTTAACTTAGATTGCAAGAATTTTGGAACGGAGGAACGGAACACGAACAGGGTCCATTCGACCTTTTGAATGAATATTTGTCAAATTATCCGAAGAACAGCTGAATACTTTTTTATAAAATTAACGCATAGAACATGCTTTAAAAATTAAACTTATAAGGTACTCTTTTCGAACCTATTACGTTTACCTAGACACTATGAGAACCAAATAACTTTTAGTTTATTTTTGACCTTGTTCCTTAAACCTTTCTGATGTAAGACTAAAAAAAAGACAAAGAGAACTGCGATTATCACTCTGCTGGTCTGAGTAATTTATTGGGTCCTTTGTTCCAAATAAAGTTCTAATTCCTGCTTGCCTATCCATGCTGAATACGAGTTGCAAGTCAGAATCATTAAAGGCATTCCTGGGTTGAACGTTTCGCTATCAAAAATTTGATGAAGAATAGCACAATCGGGCTTTGGAACAATTCCAGGAACCGAATCGAAAACATTAAATGTCATGTATAATTTCAAGTGACTTTTGTTTAAACCGGATACTACAAACGTAGCCTTAAGTGCGTTCTTAATATTAAATGATTGAGTTGAAGAAAATTCCTTTGTATAATTACCCAGAACTTTATGAGTCACCGAAAGTAATATTAGCAGTTCCTTGTATACATGTGTCGAACGAATACTTATTACCTGGATTTATAATAAATTTATTTAGAAACAAATTGGATTGAAAAATGTTAAACTCAATTATGTTACAAAGATTATATCATACAAAATTTTGCTTTTAAACTTAAATGTATGTTTACCCGTTTTAAAACCGCTAACCGAAACGATTATTTAGTAACCGTTACCCAAACAGAAAAAATTTGATTTTAGATGACCGTAATCCTAACCGAAAGCGATATTTCTTCCGGTTTTAGTCCCTGGCCAAGAGGTCCAAAAAAGGTGTTTTTCAAGAATTTTTCCTGAGAACCCATTTAAAGATAATAATTTTAAAAATTTGTACACATTTTAATGTACGTTTTTAAACTATATTTTAGCATTTTTTATTTGTAAAATAGTTTTGACAGCAGCTACAGCTGATCTCCAGAATCGCCTCTCAAAAAGTTTGCCTTGAACACGATATCTCTGAATTCGATCAGCCAAAATAAAATATTTTGACAAAACGGCGTCTTCTAAAAAAAAGAAAACGAATTTTCACCAAAATTTTGTCCTTAAATTGTTTATAAAAATAGGGGAAAGTTAACTTCGGCTCGGCCGAAGTTTTGTATACCCTTGCAGCTTCCATTGAAAACAAAAAAGTTTTTCTAACTAAGACTACTTTTTGGACCTTACTTTTCTATGGGATCAATACTATATAGATGTCTGATTACGACCAAACTTGGTGAAATCATGGAAAAGCATTATACACTGTGAATTACGAAATTTCGAGGCGATCCCATTTAAAACTAAAAAGTTTTTCTCACTAGAACTTCTTTTTCGACCGATAGTTCCTATGGGAGCTATATGTTATAGTCATCCGATCTCGATCAAATTTTGTAGAATTGTGTAAAAGTTTATCAAATAAGTGTATGCCAATAATAAGGACGTTTTCATAAAAAACACAAAAGTTTTTCTCACAAGAACTAGTTTTTTGACCGATCGTTCCTATGGCAGCTATATGTTATAGTCATCCGATTTCGACCAAACTTAGTGAAATCATGGGAAAGGATAGCAAACAAAGAAATTCATACTTTGGAGGCGTTTTCATTAAAAACTAAAAAAGTTTTTCTCACTTTAACTAGTTTTTCAACCGATCGGTCCTATGACAGCTATATGCTATAGTCATCTGATCCAGCCGGTTCCGACAAATGTGCAGCGTTTATGTACCAAAAGACTTCGTGCAAAGTTTGGTGAGGATAGCTTTAAAACTGACGGAGGAGATAGCATAGAAACAGACGGACGGACAGACGGTTAGGGCTAAATCAACTCAGCTCGTCATGCTGATCAAGAATATATATACTTTATGTGGTCGGAGGTGCTCCCTTCAATGCGTTACAAACATCCGCACAATTTTATAATACCCTCTGCAAGGGCATAAAAATAGAAATGTTCATCGATGAGAAAAACCTTCGACTAATTACTGAACAACATAATTGTTAAGTTTGTGGTCAAGTTTGAGACCGGCCGGCTTAGCCTGTCCAAGAAATCTTAGTTAAAAATACAGTTTTGGAAGAAAAACACGCTTAGGGCCATTTTCTCATGCCCATAATTGTTTGTTTTCTTTATAACTCAAATATCGTTCATCCGATATTTAAAATTCCTTCAGCAGATCGATAAAGAATCCAGAATTCAAAATATGTTCAGAAGCTTCGAACGTTCTATCTATAAAACTGTTTGAGATATGACGTTTTTTTTATATTGCGGGGGCGGGACACTGAAAATAAACTTGATATGCCTGCAAGTATAAGAAATATATGTTCCATAAATGTCAAACCTCTATCTCTTACCATCTCTGAGATCTGTTTGTTCATACGGACATACGAACATACGGACAGACAGACGGACTGACGGACACTTTTGCACTTCTCGTGCGCTTCTAATTTTAGCACAAGAGAAAGGGACCTACAGTTTAACGCCGAATCCGAACGGCAGTTTGAGAAGCTTTTCATGGATAATTACTACAAAGCTGGCGCCAACAGCAAAGAGGTGTAGCCGGGTGTAAACTTTATTCAAAGAAAAAACTTTTCATTAGATGTTCCGAGGCGGGATCGAACCCACGACCTCTTGCACAGCGGTCGCGCACACTAGCCGCTGAGCCACCCGGCTTAATACATACCTCTAGCTATAAACAATAACACTTTTCTTCCACTTAATTATACCAAAGGCAACTTAAGATCAAATTTGGCAACGCACATAAAAAGCACGGAAGAGCCTAATGATGCACCTGCTGAAATATATGTGTGTTTGACTGCTTACAGCTGATCAACTACAGCATGTCAATCGAAACAGAACCTATCGATAAACCCAGTGCGATATTATTAATCGATAGAGACTCAATTTCGACACAAACAAACACTTTGAAAATTGAATTAAGCGACGCTAGATCGACCATTTCTCCCACTGTGCGGTGATGGCCATAATTGTTTGTTATCCTTATATCTTGACTATCGTTCATCCGATCTGGGCGGATCGATAAATAATCCTGATTACTAAATATGCCCAGAAGGAACGAACCTTCTACCTATAAAACTATGAGAGATATGATGTTTTTTCTAATTTGCGGGGGCGTGGCAAAAATTTAAAATATACTTGATCTGTCTGCAAGTAAAAGCAGTTTTTGCCCCATACATGTAAAACCTCTACCTCTTACCTTCTGTGAGATCTGTTTGTTCATACAGACGGACACTTTTGCACAACTTATAATATTCTGTATACCTCTGGCACAGAGTATAAAAATCGAAAAAAGTTTCTTAACCAGAAGACCCCCTTAACCTATTGAAATGTTATTGTTTTTAAGTTTCTTGCGGATTTTAGTACGAAAACATAAATTTTTTTAAGTTATCACTTTTAACTTGCAGTTATCACTTTTAGCTATTTTTTGTTGCAATTTTTTTATTTTTAGCTATTTCTACCAATTTTTTTTTTTTTTTAATTTAGCATTTTTTGGACCTTATGTTCTGGCAACTCTGTTTCTAGTACCTGCTTTCAGTTGACGGACGCTTGTTGATCCAACTCTTATACAATCCAAATACACATAACGGAATAGAATTTGCCAGCTTCAGTTGATAGCGAATGCAGAGGGGAAATAGTCACCAGTTAGCAGCCCTTTAATTCATTCCTCACTTCGAAAATTTAAACCTGCGCGCCTCGAACAGCTGGCGAAGCCGACGTCAGAAACGACGCAGCAGAGCAATCGTTCAGTCTATTATTATTGGTCTATCGCGAATGTTCGAAGTGAGCGGACGCATCTTGGTCAGTGAAATCGTTCGGAGAATTTGTTGGATTTGTATTGGTTTCCAAATATAAACAAACCAAATTCTAGTGGACTGGAAATTTGAGTAAGAAGGCAGAAATTGTGCTCCCACATACAACAAACAAATGTGCTTAGAATGCAATTTTACTTTCAGAGAAACCTCACCATGAGATCTGGATTTCTTTTGATTCTACTATTGATCTTAGCGAGACCTTCCTCCCAAACAGTCATCGGAGAGGCAGTGGACATCTTGCACCTGGTCAAAGAAGTCACCGTCACAATACTGAAGGCCTGGGATTTGGTTGAGACCTTGCCCCGTGGCGAGGAAGTTGCATTGCCCATTTTGGAGGATAAGCAACGGAAGATCATGCAACGGATTGAATCGGTCAATCAACGCATTCGTCAATCGGAGCATGTGCAATCCCTGCTCACCACCCTGACCATAGAGACGTTGACCGAGGAATTTCATGCGGGTTCCCTGATCCTGCACAAGTTGAATACGGTAAAAGATTTGACGAAGTTGATCATCTTACGCTATGCCCAACTGGGGGACTATGAGAAGCACAAAGATACCTTGGAGCCTAGCACAATGCAAAAGTTCGCCGAATGGAATGTGGATCCGGGTTCGAACTCGTTGGCCTCGCTGCTGGACCTTTTGCATGGGGGACTATTCGGCGATGAGGAGGACTTGGGGAATGATTCTAGCAACTGGGAGAATTCCCTGTTGAATCAACTGACGCACAGTTATGCAGCCTCGCCCGAGCAAATGTGTGTGGCACGCCAATCGCCACAGCAATTCGCTCTAGAACTCTTCTCCAAGGCTGCTCTGACCGAGCTTAAGGCTTTCAGCATGATGGAGTTTTCTTGGATGATCTTAAGGGCATTTGGACAGGGCAACTTTACTGATGAGATCAGCCTAATGAGAAAGAACCATCAAAGGCGATTGGATAACTCAAAACTGGTACTAATCAAGGTCATGCAAGTGAGCGATAGAGTCTACTGGCGCTGCGATCCAGATGGTAAGCAGAATAAATTTGCTTTGGGCGTAAACTATGATGAGGTGACACGTCTGCTGCAGGGCTATATGGAGAACGAGATCAATTTAAATGGGAATGAAAACTGTTGGGGCACCTGTGATGACTATTATGATGCGCGCGCAGAAGGTTGCTATCAACCCGAAGAGGAATATTGTGGCAAGCAAGCCAAATGCAATGGGAGACTCTATAATTGCCGATACACGGATTCCGACTTGTGGCTTTGCCCCTCTGAAGCGAATACCACCAGACGTTATGAGTATATTGAACAGGACGATGGCACCATGCTGGGAGAGGGAAATTGTGCGACGAATACGGATAAATTGGAGTCCTGGTGGTTTTATTTTTTCTGGCGCTGCTCATATTGCCTTTGCCTTTGTGATGAGCAGGGACCTCTATCGGATCGTTATTTCAATCTACGGGAGACAGTGACCGATTTCAAACTCAACAAAGTAGCCACAGGTGTACGCTTCGTCAAGCACCAGCGGGTCTTCCATTTGCAACTGCAGCAAGGTGAACTTCTACCGCGCGCTGCCATTAACCACTCTACCCTGGAGTGGTTGCCCCTGGAGGCGATTGACCTAAACAATGTAGATGTACGCAATGGCTATGACTATCATACTCTCTCCTTTGAAAGTCGCACTTTGGATCTAGATGAAATCACCTCGAATAGTAGCGATCATTTGGTCACCGGCGTTCGTTTTCGTGTGCTAGGCAAACATCTGAATCTGGAGGTGCGATTGAGTGAATTTAATTTTACCTCTGGTCTACTGCTGGAACCACTGACCCACAGCTTTTGGCTGGGCAATGATAATACCGATGTGTTTGGTGCGAAACCACGTCAAAAGCTGAACCTTATAAACCCGCATGTTCCTATCCAAACGCTGTTAAGGTCCTTGCCTCTTTCGACGAATAATCAATATATGGACTTTGTTAGCTCCAGTCTGAACAACGATGCTGGCCAGAGTACTGTGCCTTTCATCGATACACAAGAAGTAGTACCACAGCCAGTGGTACCTCTAGCCGGCTTGGGTCTCTATCATAAGGGTCGTGAGGGCTATGGTGGTTTCTTTGCACCCAAAGTGATTACCTACGACATGTCCAAGAATTTTCTGCAGCCACATGATTAAGCAAGGCTAGAAGAATAACTTTAAATATAAATAAATGTATTAACTAATTAACAGGGCTTTTAGTTGAGCTTGCCTCATAAAGGATGAATCACAGCTCTCTCGCCTACTAAGAAAAGTGGCACAAAAACCATCATAATCTGAGTAAAAGAAGCTAAAGGTCGACGAATAAATATATAAATGAAATTAAACCAGAAAAAATCATGTCTTTTAAAGGGGGTTCTTCATGGCGAGGATGTTTTTGGACTTTAAAAAAAAAAAAACTCATTTGAAAACGCAGAGTCTTCCAAGTCTGTTTTTATACTCTGTACCAGAGGTACATACACAGAGTATTATAAGTTTGTGCAAAAGTATATAACAGCCAGAAGGAAGCATTTCCGACCCTATAAAGTATATATATTCAGCATCAAAAGCCAAATCGATATAGCCATGTCCGTCCGTATGAACAAACAGATCTTAGAGATTATCTATACAACTTTAGGAGATATGACGTTTTTTCCGATTTGCGGGGACGGGAGGGGGCGTGGCTAAAATTGAAAATATACTTGATCTGCCTGCAAGTATAAGAAGTTTTTGTCCCATACACGTCGAACCTCTATCTCTTACCATCTCTGAGATCTGTGCGTTCATACGGACAGACAGACGAACAGACGGACACTTTTGCACAAACTTAATATACTCTGTGTACCTTTGGTACAGATTATAAAAATTGGGACTTGCTCCCATCTGCGGGACTAAAATTTTAAATACGAGTAGGCTTGATATTGATCCAAATCGGAATTGTCTCCCCGTCAATTTATAATAAGAATTTGACGCTGATTCTCTTGTGCCGATTTCGTTTGGACCGTGGTTTGCCAAAACTAAGACCTAAGCAATATTATTTGGAATTGAAAACAGCAAAACCAAACCAAAATGGAATTTCGCTCGACTTAGTTTTCAAAACCTAGGGAAATTGAGAACATGCCTGATAAACTTTTTGAATGGCATCGGGCTTTTAAAAGTTAGACTATAAACCTTAAAAATTTACTATTTTCATACCTCTAAAATTTCTTCAAAATGAGAAAAACTATATGGTATAACTACTTTTTAATATCGACCCCTTTGTCTCACTATATTTACTTTTTATTATTTTTAGGGTATTCACTAGCTCTCGTAAAATGGTAAAGCGTAAATTTACCACACAGGAGCTACTGAGCGACCCCTTGAGATTCACAGTAGTAATTTTCAGGGCCAACTTTTTTGTAAAATCCTGCCGAAATTTCAGTCGAACTAATTTTAAGCAAAACTGTCACCTTTTTGTATGGCAAAGGCAAACTTTACCGGCTGCCTTAAGGAAAGTTTCAGTAAAGGCAGCCCTTATGCCCTAGTGTAAATTGGTTATTAACCATATGTTTAGACGATCTATTATTTGAGTACCAAAACTTGACAAATAAAAACATCTAAATAAAAATGCCAAGTCAAAGGGTGCAACAAGCTTGGTGTAAGCGAAAAATACACTTGGTTCTTTACAAGCATTATCAATAAGGAAAATAAAAACCATGTTTGGAGTAGAGTTTTATTGATTGTATTTTTTTATGTTTTTAATTCTTGGGTGTTCACGACGCCCAGCTAAGCTACGGAACTGTTAAATAGAGTTATCTTAAGTAATTTGTAAACATGTCAGTAGAACGGACTTCTTGTTTTTGAATAGATGGCGTACGAGTTGGAGGAACCCTTTGCAGCATTGATCAGCTTATCGACCAAACACTCGGCAATAATATTGGTGTTACTGCTCCAGTGCACAGCAGCCAGATGGCCTGGTTAATGCGACGCAAGGGAGATACATCTACCATGAATACTCTCGAGCGAGCGCTTGACAGAGCGACAGGAACTCAGCTTCTTGCCATTGTTGCGTCCCTTCAACATCAGCGTGCAGGTCAGCCGATCCACAATGGGGCACTGGGCCTTGCGGAAACGCTTGGCGTCATAACATTCTTCCAGAGCTTTGCATTGCCTTCCAGTTTTCTTTTTTATAATTTACAGTTTGCTGGTGTGACCGCACATTTTTAAGACAAAAATCTCGAAATGGCTCGATACTAAGTATTTTAAGTCGATTCTTTAAAAAATTTTACAACACTTCAAAACTTTACACTTTTTGACATTTACGACTGATTTTTTAAACATACCCTAGGGCATGTTAAAAGTGGTAATTTTTTTCTCATGTGTTTTGTTGTTGCTTCGTAAACTTTTGGATTTACGCTTTCACGCTTTGCCATTGTAATTTTCTAATTTTGAAAAAATTTTGGTGATGAATATAATTTTTTTTTGTAATTTTAAGAGTGAAAATTGTAATAAAAAGCTATTTTATTTCGTAATTTGTTTATCTTTAGAAGCTAGGGATTATTTTCAATTATTTCATTAAAATCAACAAATAATTTTTATTTTAAAAATTATAACCGTTACGGTCTCCGATAAAAATTGAATTCAAAACTTGGTCATACTAGTTCTCTCTTAACGACTATAAATTCGAATTCCATATTTAACTTGGTCACACTACGCCATTGGGCGCCAGCCAGAACAGCTGTTCACTAAGGCTGTCACCTTCTATTCGCTGGTTCATTTCGTGAACCTGTTCAATTGAACTGTTCAACAAGCCACTTTGTTTTGTGTAAATGTAGAGAAGCGTCGAACAAAACACCGGCCATGCCGAATAGTAGCAAGAAATCCGAGGGCTCAGGCAGTGCCCACTCCACACCACGGCGAGCCCGCAAGCGACCGCGCCAGAGTCCGGACTCGCAGCTGGGCGATTGCAATGAAGACGCCAAGGAAATCGATCGCCGGCTGCGAAAGGTGGCGCGCGAGAATTCCATCAGTGCGGAGGATATGCACAAGGTGGTGCGTAGTGTGGTGCGCAACGAGCATGTGCTGGCCTTGGTCACACTCAAGGCCGAGGACGAACTGGCCAAGGAGAAACTCCAACAGGAGGAGCAGAGGAGTGCCATTATCATTACGGATACTCCTTCAGTGGCCAAATTGACAAGGGCCAAGGCTCGCGAGTTAAATTGTACGCCGGGTATAACATTGCCCCCGCTAAATGAGACACCCACAGATGGCTTGGAGGCTTTGATACGCGCAGATTTGCACTCTGATGAAGAAGACGAGGAGTACACGTTCAAGGAAGATGACTTTCAGGTGAGTAGACAGTGAAACAATGACTTAAAAACTTATTAATTGAGAGAGGGCTATGATTTTAGTCGGATGAGGAATCCAATACCACTGCCTCGGACTTCGATTCCAATCCTTGCACACCACAATCTCCCCCCGGGGTAGCAGATGAGTCGCCAGTGAAGTTTACACCCGATGGCTGCTTTAAGCTGCCCCCTCCTTTGACCCCAGGCAAAGAGGAGATGCGCATAGCCACCCGCACTCGTTCCAAGTTGTGCCTCCAGCAGACAACCATAGAGGATTTGCAGTCGGAATTTGTGCCTCCCGATCTGGAACAAAGCGATGTAATGGAGTATGATATGACAGCCAATGATGCCGAGTGGATGCAGTTTCTGAATGACTTCACCAAACCTCTGAGTAAGTGGCCAGTCAGGACGATCGGAAACATCCTCTAAATCGTTGTTTGAAAATGCAGTTTTAATTTTTGCTCCTGCTTCTGCTCTGAATGTGATAGGAGCAAAGCAGTAGCATAAGCACAAAATTTATTCTGGAGCACTTTGGCTTTGCTTCGTGCTGTCCTATAGAAGTAGCCCACAGAAAAAAAACTATCCTTTACCGGGGGTGCCACGGAAATCTTTAGTGATATAAACGCTTGCATTTTGAACTAAAACTTCTTGTATTTATAACCGACTGTTCAAAGCCTAGTAGATTTAGGTAGTATGTTCCAAATCGCTTAACATTCACCATATGATCTAGCAACCGAAGATATACTTGTCACTTTACATGTAAAGGTAAGGAATTTAAATATGGGCCGATTTCTCAAATTTAACATCGAGCTATCTAAAACCTAAACTTACAAATAACAGTAAATTCTAAGTTTATCTGACATAAGGCAGATGTCTAGAAGATGAGAAATCGGCCCTATGAAATGCAAACGTTCGGGTGTGTCCCAGAAATCTCTACAGATTTTCGTTTATATATTTTCATTTCGAAATAAAAGGGCTTGCCCTCATATGTGAATTGTCTTCAAAATGCTATGCTACTAGATTAGATGACAAAAGTTGCAATTCGAAACCGATTGTCACTTTGCTTATAAAGTCCTCCTAGTTTAATTCAAAATATCTTCGTTTATACGAAAATTTCTAGAGATTTCTGGGACACCTCCGGCTTATACGGAAATCACTAGAGATTTCCGTGTCACCCCCGTATATCTGCAGTAAACAAGAATTTCTGAAAAGTCTGAATAATATTTCGAGTTTTGAAAAAAGCTCTTAGCAATAAAAAGCATATAGAAAACGAAGAACTTTGGAATACATATATTTATACGCTAAAAATTTTTCATACGAAAGTACATCTCCCGTTTTAGCATAGTAAAACAAATTCAATTACCTTCCAATTTTTACCAAATGTTCCTATGAGAATTTAGGTGTGGCCATTGCAATCGGAAAAAATTAATTGCAATTATTTATTGTTTTAAAACGAA
This sequence comes from Lordiphosa collinella, assembly GCA_018904265.1. Lineage (NCBI taxonomy): Eukaryota > Metazoa > Arthropoda > Insecta > Diptera > Drosophilidae > Lordiphosa > Lordiphosa collinella. Next base: position 28,283 of record JAEIFV010000759.1, read on the forward strand.
TTAAAGATACGGTGCATCAGATAGTTTAAATTCAATTGACTAAAAAAATTTGTGCGAAAATAGCAATATGTTTGGGAAATTTGATGGATACTGAGGTACTAGGACGTACTTCTGGCAAATTCCTAATAAAATTCAAATACACCACACAATTGGAGACTGTGCTGGGTCGAAAAGGTATTAACTGGCTTGCAAGGTGGAAATACATCGAATCCACGCTACAGAATCACATTATTGATGAAAATAACGTTAAAACCCTGAGTTGGGCTTATGAAAAATGTCGTGAAAGCAGTGCAGAAAAATTTCCCAGGCTTTGGGCTTCTAAAAACCAAAATAGGGGAAAGTTAACTTCGGCTCGGCCGAAGTTTTGTATACCCTTGCAGTTTGTTTTTCTAAATAAGACTACTTTTCGTTCCTTACTTTTCTATGGGAGCTACACTATATAGATGTCCGATAACGACCAAACTTAGTGCAATCATGGAAAAGCATAACAAACTGTTAATTACGAAATTTGGAGGCGATCCCAATTAAAACAAAAAAGTTTTTCTCACTAGAACTTCTTTTTCGACCGATCATTCATACTGCAGCTATATGCTATAGTCATCCGACTTTGACAAAACTTTGTAAAATAAATATATGCCAAGAAAAGGGACTTTTCCATTAAAAACAAAAAAGTTTTTCTCACAAGAACTTGTTTTTCGACCGATCGTTCCTATGGCAGCTATATGCTATAGTCATCCGATTTTAACCAAACTTTGTAGAATTGTGTGGGAGCATATAAAACAAATACATGCCAATTTTGAGGACATTTCCATCGAAAACAAAAAAGTTTTTCAAACTAAGAATACTTTTCAGACTCAACTTTTCTATGACAGCTATACGATATAGATGTCCGATTTCGACCAAATTTAATGGAATCATGGAAAAGCATAGTAAACTAAGAAATACGAAGTTTGGAGGCCTTTCGATTGAAAACAAAAAAGTTTTTCTCACTAAAACTAGTTTTTCGACCGATCGTTCCTATGACAGCTATATGCTATAGTTATCCGATTTTGACCAAACTTTGTAGAATCGTGTGGGAGCATATAAAACAAATACAAGCCAATTTTGAGGACATTTCCATTGAAAACAAAAAAGTTTTTTTAGCTAAGACTAGTTTTCAGATAATATTTTTCTATGACAGCTATACTATATAGATGTCCGATTTCCACCAAATTTGCTGGAATCATGGAAAAGCATAGTAAACTAAGAGATACGAAGTTGGGAGGCGTTTCAATTGAAACAAAAGCCAAAGTTAACTTTCCCCTATTTTTAAGTTATGACAGTGTTGAAGTAAGTGAGCGATATGTACTTGATCCTCGAATTTGTATTTCTTTGTGAACGTTTCCGAACGCTAACCGTTGAGTCTGTGCTCAGATATATTAACACGAAGGTAGGCTTTCAATCATTTTAGCAGAGAATAAGTTTGTTAAGCTGTTGCCGAAGTGGCAAGGATCATCGAAAACAATTGGAACAAAATTGCTAAGTTCGGGAAACAATAATTGAATTACTTTGATTTGACCACAGTTTTTTAACTGTGTTCTTGGTAGGATGTTCTGGAATCAAATCCACTTGATTCAGAGATTCCAAAAAATTGTTCTCTGAATCTCAATCTCAAAATCAAAAAAATGGTAGTAAATTGTGAAAAGTGCAGTGTGTAATTAAGAGCCTGTACATACCTTCGTATATTGAAAGTGTACATTTTAAGAATAGCACTAGTTTACAGCCATTTTTTTTACTATAGGCTCTGTTCCTGGACTCGAGTCGATTTAGGTGTAAACGTTAACATTTTGCATTCAATTTGAATATCGTTGTATAGAAGGTGAAAAATATGCCTACGGTTACTAGATCTGGTATAAAAAAACTCGAAATCGTTTGAGCAACTGAAATCGATTGCTCAATGCCAAGTGAATTCAATTCAAGAGAAAATTACGACCAGATTTAGTAACCACAGATTGTCTTGTTACTTACAGTCATATTAATAACTTAAATGCGAAACATTAACGTTTACCCGAAAATCGAGTCGAAAACCGGAACAGGGCCCTATCACTTTTTTAGTGTAGTTTAGAGTGCTGAACTCGAAAATCGATTTAAAAAAATTGCTTATGGGAACGTGTTTTATAAGTATATATTAAGGTGACCCTCTTTTGGAAAAGTGTTTTTTTTTTAGCTCTCATTGCCCAAAATCATTCGATTTGATGTAAAACTAAAAAATATAATGGTTCACCCAGATTAATGAATGTTTAGTGGTCGCTCACGAGCCCTAAAGTTGGAAAAAAAGCATTTTTCTTATTACTAAGCCACAAAATTAGCTGAAACAACTCTAAAAATCTAAAAAATTGTCTTATTTTTAATTATCATATTCTAATCTTACCTTTCCAAAATAGGGTTGAACACGACTAATATTAATCTTTAGTAAAAGGCATTAATCTTTTTATTAATCTCAATACCAAAGCTACGCAGTTACTGATTAACAAAATGGAAGTCGAATTGCCCCCAACCAACTTTTTCTAAAATATTTTGGCACGCTAAGCACGAAAATCGGCATGAAAAAAAATCTACCGAATTGTTATCGAGATATTATCGATAAACCGTTTTTTTTATTTTTTCAAAAGATGCCTCCATTTAAGGGGGTTTTGCTGCTTGGAAGGCTGTTTTTTGACCTTTTTTTTTCTTAAATCTTATTTGAAAACGGAAATAGTTATTTAATTTCTGTTCTTTTTTATTGTATTAAGAACATATTGAATTAAATAAAAAATCTTTTTTCCTTTGTACGAGGGCTGTTCGAAAAGTTGTCGGCCTTCAAAGTAGGACGTCGAAAAAAAAGGTATGTTGCTGGCGGCAAGGATGACTCCACTTCGGATCATCTGAAATGAAAAAAGTAAACGGCGTTAGATTCAGTACAGATGTAATTCGGGCCCTTATTTCAATCATAATTTTGGGGTTTTTTTTACAAAATGGTGGCCATTAAAAAATGATGGGAATGGGAAATTTTTTTTGTAGTTTAATGTAAAAAAAAGGTAAACAATTTTTTAAAATTATGATTGAAATAGGGGCCATAATGGTGACAATTCTGCGTCGATTGCACCTTGTTTCATTAAAATCGGTTCAGAAAACGTGATTTCTAGATAATCGCATTTAAAGTTTGCAGCTGCTAGGCAAATCGGGTCACTTTGTGTCATTAAAAGGGCTTTATCTTCTAAAGTATTTCGAATTTCAAAAAATCCTTTTGGGACGATATTCTGAAATATCCAAGCTATACAAATATGAAAAAAAAATCGAAAAAAATGTTTGCCAAGCAGCAATACCCCGATGAACTCACTTAACTTTCTATACCTGTTACTCGTAGAAGAAAGCATCTCAGCCCCCATAGCCCCACCCCTAGATCCGCTACTGTTTGTTTGTAAACTTGTGTACTCGAGCTTAAGGCCCTCTTCTGGTCTAGAGGGCTATATTTTACAAGTGTTTTAAAAAATCGTTAAAAAAGAAGTCGGGAACATATTTTGTAATTCTGTTTTTTGTATTTGGTTGTACAATTCAATATAAAAAATACAAAATTAATGCGAGGGCTGTTCAAAAAGTTCTCGGAATCCAAAGTAGTCTCTTCCAAAAAAAATATGTGTCGATAGTACCCACGTTCCCGGGAGTTACAATTTTGCGTCCATAAAGCCCTACATTATCAAATTCGGTTCGGTACAGCTTGAGAAAACGTGGGCACCATTTTAAAAAACGTGGTTTCGAGAAAAACGAGCTTAAAGTTTGCAGTTGCTAGGAAATTTTGGTCACATTGGGTCATTAAAATGGTTGTATGTATCTCTGAAAGTATTCAAAACTTTGAAAAATCCTTTTGGGATAATGTGTTTGAATATCTAGCTAAAAAAAAAATGAAATAAAAAAAGTCTAAAAAAATTTTTAGACCTGAAGAGGGCCTTAATTCGTTCTCATTCCGCATTTAAGTAAAATAAAATAAAGTTGAAAAATCATGAGTATAAAAATGCGGAATCAAAAGTTGAATGAAAAAATTCGCTCTTGGATTATGAATTTATATTCTTAACGTACATCTTACGCTAAACTTTCTTGATCCAAATATAAAATTCGCTATTTTTCTCTGTGTGTTGAAAAACACCGATAAATTATCATTTTTATACACTTGAAAAGTGTATCATAGTTTTGCCCAGAAGTTTGGAAGGAATTATCTTTAGTATATATATTCTTGATCAGCATAGCAAAGCAGCTTATAAATTAAGTCATTGGTCACAAAATTAAGTCAGAGGCCACAAAAGTTTTAAATGTATTTAAACTTCGGCACTGACGAAGTTAGCTTTACTTTCTCGTACGTTATAAGATAATTTTCTTGAGATCCCTTAGTCCCACTCCAAAGGGGAGGATATGCTTGAACTCTTTTCCACGCCACCTATTGAGGTAAAATTTAAAGCCCCTGAAGGACCTTTTTCCCAAATAGTGTCCCCTTAGAAAGGGCCTAGTCCACTGTCGTCTTCCCCGTGGACTTATTCCTCCTCCTGAAAATTAAAATATTATGTAGTAACTTGTTCAAAATTCGCGTTTTACAGAGGAATACTTTTATGTATGGGGGGTTAAAAAATTTTTAAAAATTTCTATGCCTGCTTTGCTCTAATTGCTCCGATTTTTAGTTTAGATTTTTATGTATGCTTAATGCTTCGTATAAATAAGACAGTTGTTCAAATGTTTTTAGTTTTAACAGCTGTTCAATGGTGTTCTATTCATATGAAGTACTGAGACAAAAATAAAATTTATTGTTCCTGAGAATAGGCCTTTAGATTTAGATTTTTAGTTTAGAGTCTAAATCATTCTAATCTTTTGCAGATAACAATTTTTTGGGTGACGATGATGATCCCATCAACGATCCCGAGTATGTGGCCGCTGATAATGTAGACTCGGAGTATGTGGATGCTGAGGAATTGCGGAATGTGAATATATCCAAAAAAGAACTGACCGATTTGGTCTCCGAGCTGTTTGCTGGATTGCTGCAGGAAGGAGTTTCCTTGGATTCGGTGGAATTGGAGACGCCGCAGAAATTTCTGGACTCTAGCTATGCTCCTGCTACACCTACTTTAGTTCCAACTCAAAGCATTGATCAGGTGTCGCGCCAAATAGATTTTGATCAGGGTCTCTTGGACACACCTACGTCCACCAACACCACAACAATGATGAACTCGTTTCAACCTGAAGTGATGTCTACGCCCTCCAGCAGTCAGCTGGTTCCCGTAATGGAGGGCCAAGCCTCTGCTTCAGCCAATCTTATGGTTCCGGTGCCCGTAGCTCAACCTGCTGCCTACAATCCCTGCCAGCTTGTGAATATTTCTGCTAGTACCTTGGCTCAGCCACCCGAAATGATAGCTGTACCCTTGCCTTGTCAACCCAATTGCTTTCAATTGGCCAGTGAAGGTCCTGCTCCAGCTTCAAACAAGTCTCAAGCGGATCGCTATGGCATACCCTACGATACCAACTTTACCTGCGAGTATATTTCCATACGGAAGCACATCTATTCCGAGTATGAAACACATTTCGAGAATTTAAGAAATGTTCCGCCTGCTCCTCCTACTCCCCCCACCGCGCTAAAGGGTTTCACCTTAGCTCAACATGATCTGCTGCAGCAGCAGCTGCGGATACACACCCAAATGTTAACCCAGAGCTTCTTGCAGACCTATTCCCACCCCACTCTCTACCCTTTGGCTCCCAAGCCCAAAGAAATGTTGGAACAACTGCAGCAGAAATCTGTTAAAGATTTGTCTTTTAAGTGCTGGAATTTGCAGGCAGCCATCGAATTAATACACAAGTGGGAGAAGGATTTGTGTAGCCAAGAGTTCGAGGAAGAGAACAAGTGTATGATGGACTTCATCAACAAGGAGACGGAATTGACGTAAGTTCGTGTTGACTCTTCCTGGAAAAACTTTGTTCCGGCAACTCCTTTACTTTCAGCGATCGCAACACCCGCCAAGTGCCACGCTTGGCCCCTCGCATTATGGACCTCATGCTGGACAGTCGCGTCTTCATGTATCCCCAGTATCTGCCACGCATGGCCTTCCAGCCCAGAATAGTGGTTGTAAGGGCTTATGCCCCCTCCGAATATCAACTGATTGCCATGGGCCTGGAGAAGCATCTGTGGGCCATTCGCCATGCCAAGAAACCTTTGCGCAAACGTGCCGATCCCATACGCATAGCCTGCAAGCGGATGGCCAAGGATCTGATACATGGCAAGCAGGGAAGGCGTTTGTTCTTCAAAGTCAAGGAGCTGCGCGAAATGGAGCAATATAACCCTGTCAAATACTACTTTGAGCACGAACGGGCTCCGCCCATCAGCCAAATTCTGTTGGGCTTCCCCGACGGGCAAGTGAAGACGCCCAGGGAACGTTTTGAGGAATTACCCAGCGCCTGGAAGTATTATCTAGAGGTGAGTGTCATTTATTTTATTGGGAAGGGAATCTTAGCTAATGACCCACTCGATCTCTGGGTATGAGACGCAACTCAGAGCCGTGCTTGAGGAACACATTGCCCGCCGTCTGTTGTGGACTGATGCCAATTCCATCATCTGTGATGATGGCGCTCGTCTCAGCGGGCACCTTGAATTCCTCGGAGGCAAACTTCAACACGGCCGTAAATGGCGTTCCCTCTGGCACGCTCAGCACTTTGAATGGCAGCTTCGGATCGGAAGTCAGTGTGATCTTGAAGGTTACCTTGCTCATGGTTTTTATTGTTGTGGGGAATGTTAATCCAGATTTCTCTCCTCTGTGACGTGGGCAATTTTCGCTGCCAACAGCTGTCGTCGTCCGTGTGCCCAACCTATGAACAAATTCTGGCGTATGGGGGAAGCTTCTACTTAAGCTTCTGCTGAAAATGTTAATTTGTTTATTATGCGTTTGTGTTTGTTCAAATAATAATAATAATAAAAGCGAAATGTGCCATTTACCTTTGCTTTAGTGCTCGTCGAAAGGTCGATAGAAATTTGCACAACTATCGAATCGACCTATCGGCTTGACAGACAGTGATGCTTTGATAGCCGGAAAATATAGAGTTAGAGTTAATTGACTTGAAAATAGCTATTTTTCTAACACTTGTTCTGAAAGGACCTTTAAATTTATTAAAGCAAAAATTTGTACATATATTAAGGTAACTTTTAACTGTATTTTCATACTTTTTATTTGTTAAAATTATAATTGGGAAAGCTGCTATAGCTGATCTCCAGGAGCTCCACTCAAAAATGGAGCCTTGCGGCGTACACGATATCTCTGGTCTGGATCATCCAAAATTAAAAAACCAAACGGATTTCGATAAAGAATTCTAAAATCCAAAAATTAAGCGGAAGGGATAAGCCAAAATTTTTTTTTATTAAAATGGCAGCTTCTCAAAAAAAAAGAAAATCCACTTTTTGCCAAAATTTGGTCTTGAATGGCTCATTTTCGATGTCGTTAGAAAGTTATAGCGCTGAGAAGGAATGCGTTTGAACGCCCGGCAGAGCGTACTTGACCTTTCAAACGCGTTTTTCTCGAAACCACAATTTTTCAACTGGTCGGCATGATATCTCAACAACGACTTGACTGATCGCCTTGAAATTTTTGGGGCTACATGCTGAACTAGGAAAAAAAAATTTCGAAAAAAATTCAAAGTCTCGTAAAATTCTTATTTTTCAATATTTTCTGTCCGTCCGTCTGTCCGTATGAACAAACAGATTTCAGAGATGGTAAGAGACTTTGACATGTATGGGATATAAGGATATTTCCATGATGACGAACGTGACCGTCGTACGCATTTAAAGTGGAATAAAAGTCAAAATAAACTATTAAGGTTTTTCTTCTGCTACTTTTACTTATGGCTCTTTCGAAACACTTTATTTAGTGGTAAAGTTGTTAGCAGTCGTAGTTTTGGTTCCCAGATAAAGCCAATCAAAAAGCGATAAGCACGTGACCAAAAATGGAAGTGTTTTTTTGGGCATCAATATAAGTGCATAACTCAGCGAAACCTGCCAAAAATTTTTAATGCTACTAATGCTGGGTTTATACTGCGTCACAGTGTCACATTTCAGTGTCACAGCTCCATATGAATTTGACACTGTGACACTGAAATGTACACGGACCACTGCAGTGTCACCTGTACAAGTCGGGAACTACAAGCAAATAGCACAAACCCTCTCTTGTTTTTGATTGAGAACGGTAAATTGTGATGTGAGTTGATTTGTTCCGTTTTTAACAACATTTTAAACTCAAAAAAAATATTTTAGGTCAAGGTCCAATTTCAGGTCCGCGTCCGCAGAGACATCGCAACAACAACCCCACCTGCCTTGGTTAATTCTTAAAGAAATAAAAATGGTCTAGTCAGATAAGGGAAGGGGTGCGCCCTAATGAAGGGAATATTGAAATTTGCTATTTAATTCAATAATTAATTCTAATCAAACTGATCTGTTAATTCTAATCAGATCAGTTTTATTTAAAGTAACCTAGAGAAATTTTTGTTATCTACTTATTATATCCACCATTTTCGCACCTGCCTCGGGGAACCGGGTGGGTCCAAAAATAGCAAAGCTAGACTGGGCTTAGGCTAAAAAAATTTAGATTTTCAAAATTTTGACTTTGCATCCCTGCAGCTCCGGTATATTTAAACGTTTGAGGTATGTTAAGGCAGGTGCGAAAACAACATCAATTCTGTGCAGAACCTTATTTATTTCATCCACTTCGGATTAGCCGTTTCTGAAAAATATCCGGAACCATTGGGCCAACCGCAACGACAACAACAAAAATTTAATTTATAATTTCATCCAGTAATTTACTCATTTATATGGAAAGATGGTTTGAGAAAAGTCGGAATTATTTAAACAGTTGAAACCGATTCCTGTATGCCAACCTGATCTAGTAACCACAGACATTCCTCTTACTTTTCTTATAAAATTCAGAACTATTAACTAGAAAAACCAACGTTTTCACGAAAACTGAAGCGGAATTCGGAACAGGGCGGCATATCTTATGAAATGGGAATAATGGGTCTCAGTAAAAAAAAATTTTTTTTTAGAAATACTTCGGCACAGCCGAAATCAGCTAAGCCTTCTCGTTTAAATATCTACAGGTAAATTATCTTAAAGAATGAACTGGGATACAAAGGACTTTAAAATTGATATCAGTAAATCTCTTCATCCTTATTTTATTTGGCTATTTTCCACCAGTTTTACAAATTCCGTTAGCCGTTTTTTTAGAACTTCAAAAAGTCATCGATAGTTACTTCATTACTACCATCACTAATTGTTTAATTGCGGAAAATTTCTTGCAGAAAACTTGGGCCACTCGACGTGCCAAACGGACAACAAAACCCCCTGTAGTCTCAGCTGGAGCAAGTGTATCATATTTGGAATTTGTACGTGAAGCTGTGGGCGAGGACTTGCTGTTGCCCGAAAGTTTGGGTGAGGCGGCTACACCAGCGCCTGCAGACGGCAGTGCCCAGGAGACGCTTCCGACCAGTAAGCCAGCAAAAGCCAAGCCCAAACGCAGCAGAGCTAGGCCGACTGCTGCCTGTTCTTCGCTGACCATCAATGTGAATTATGTTTTCGGTGGCGGATCGGCGGTGGCCACAAATCTAAGTGGCCTCGGAGCTGGTGTCTCTGTGCCCTTTCAGGCAGGTGGCAGTTTGGCCGACAATGTGGTCAACATAAACAGGAGTCTCAATACAAGTAAAGAGTGCAGTTTATTGGCCCTGCCACCACCACCGCCTCCGCTGGCCGAGGATGCCGCGCCTGCCATCAACTTGAGATACGACCCAGAGACAGAAAGTGTACGCATAACAGAATTAGAGGAAAAGGAGACAGTCCTATCTGCCTCGTTCAGCTCGAATGAGAGCAGATTATCCCGGCCTGGCTATCAGATTTTTAAGCCCAAACTCAAAAACCGCCCTAAACCGCGAAGGGGATTAAAAGGCGGTTCGCGGCCAAATCGTCAACGCTCTCGCTACCACATTTTGCGTCAGCGGCGACGTCATAAATTGCAAAAACGCTGCCAGACTTTAATTACCTCCTACAGCGTCTACCTGAAACAGAGATTGGGCTTATATGCCCAGTGCAAGCCGGTACAGCGCGTGTACAGACATCTACTGGCTCTTGAACTGTACACAGGCTTGCTCCAGGAACTCAAAATGTTTTGCAGCACCAAAGTGGCCACACAGCAGAAACGCCCGCGGGTGAGTGAGGAGACGGCCAGAATACGTAAGGCCTTTCGGCAGGAGGAGATGCTAAGGCATATGTTGCAGCCGGACAGCAGAGAGGAGGCCAATCGCAAGGATGCCAGTGAGTGCAACATTTAATCTTAATTCAAGTAAACTTATTTTTATACCTTTAAAGAGGCCATATTAAAATTGTTCGAATGTTTGTAACGCATAGAAGGAAGCATTTCCGACCACATAAAGCATATATATTCTTGATCAGCACGACGAGCTGAGTTGATTTAGCCATGTCCGTCTGTCTCTATCTTCTCCGTCAGTTTTAAAGCTATCTTAATAAAACTTTGCACAAAGTCCTGTCGGAACCTGTTGAGACTGGTGCTGCCCATAATATAGTTTGTTTACCTTTGGTAAGAGTATAAAAACAAACAGCTGAGATTAAATTAAACAATGACCTTCATCTAAAAACTCTGGGATCGGAAACTCTTGCCTATACTGTCCTTATTTTCCAAATCACTTGGGGGCAGGCAAAATGTCCTACTACTTGAAAAGAAACTTTAATTCTTCCTGGCAAGTATAAGAAGCATTTGTCCCAACTGCAATGGCTAATGGGTTTCCTCGACAAGCACAACATCGATGATATGCTTGTCACGGAAACCTATCTACGAGAAGGCGTACATTGTGTAATCCCAGGACACACAATGTACCGAGCTAACCACCCTAGTGGAAATTCAAGAGGCGGAGCGGCGGTTCTAGTGAAGCAGGGGCTTGTACACAACCAAAACCGCACAGACACAATCCCCATATTCAATTGGCTCCAGTGTCAGTGCTGGCGACAACTTACGATCGCTGCAGCCTACCTCCCATCACGAATACCATGGACGCAAGCTGATTTTGACAGACTCCTGGACCAACTTGGACAGAAGTTTATTGTAGGAGGTGACTTTAACGCCAAACATCGATTATGGGGCAACTTTAGAGCAGAAAGCCGTGGTACAGCGCTCTTTAATGCCTTCACGGACTCCTCCGCCCAGGTTCTGGCTACTGGACTTCCGACCTACTACCCCTCTAACCGAAGAAGCACACCCTCTGCTATTGACTTTTTCATATACCCAACTTACTGTGAAGGAGGAGTACGAATTATCCTCAGATCATCTTCCTATTCTGGCTACCATCCACACGTCCCCACAAAGAATCCCCAAGAGGCAATTCATACTCCCATCTGGATCCAACATCCAAACCTTCCGAACCGAGTTGGCGAATTCCGTCAACCTTAATATGGAGGTACAAACCACGCAGGATGTCGAAGATGCTGTTGCCATCTTCCTAAATAAAGTACAACAAGCTGCCCTGAAGGCTGCTCCCCCCACTGGCCAAACTTATCAAACCGGAGGACTCCCTTCTGGACTCAACCCTGCTGCTGAGGAGTTGCTTTATTTTAAAAAGCGGTTACGGAGGGAGTATATCCGCACAAATGACCCCCGGATTCACAGAATATACCGCAGAGTTGCCAACAGAGTAAGGAAGGTCCTTGCCACACTCAGGCGAGGGGCGACAGACCGAATGCTGGAGAAAGCTACTGCGGATGAGAGCTCCAAGTTTGCGCTTTGGAAGCTCACCAAACGATTCAAGCGGCAAGTTGCTCCAAAGTTCCCAGTTCAACGTCCTGATGGTTCCTGGGAAGCCTTTGCCCTGAACTTAGAAGAGCGGTTCCAGCCGTATGAAACCTCCTCGCACCGCTGGGACCAACTAGTCTCAGATTCCCCTGAGGTGAAAGGGGAAATCAAGGATCTCCTGCCAGACAAAGCCATATTGTTCTTGGTGCTCATCTTAGACGTGGCTTTGAGACTAAGCCATTTTCCATCACCCTGGAAGAAAGCCAGAATTGTTATCTTTCACAAGAATGGAAAACCACCCTGCTGCCTTGATTCCTAAAGGCCGATTAGCCTACTATCCACCCTTTGGAAAGATCTTCGAGCGCTGTATCCTTCGAAGAATGCTTGATATTCGATCTATTCGAAAAGCCATACCCGATTTCCAATTTGGCTTCCGACTGAGCCATGGAACTCCCGAACAATTACATTGAGTGGTCAACTACATCCTCGAAGGGTATGACGGGAAAGAGTACTTAGTGGCAGCTTACCTTGACATCCAGCAGGCATTCGATAGAGTGTGGCACGAAGGTCTGCTCTCGAAGATCAAAAAACTTCTTCCGCCCCAACTGTTCCTGCTAGTCCAGAGCTTCCTGACGGAAAGAGTAGCGACATCACAAACAAGAACCATTCGGGCTGGTGTACCGCAGGGCAGCATATTGGGTCCTCCGCTATACTCCCTATTCACTCACGATATGCCCAGAGCCTGTAGCATTCCGCTTGAAAACACCGAAGATCTTCTAATCGCACCATTTGATGACGACACGGCCATACTTGCCCGCAACAAATGCATATACTCAGAGACAGATGCCCTTCAAGAGTACTTGAATAGGTTTAGCAACTGGGCCGCTAGATGGAACATTGCCATAAACACGGACAAGTGTGCTTCGGTGACTTATTCCACCCGTCGTGACTCCTGCCCGGGAGTATGCTTGCACGGTCAGCTTATGGAGCATAAAGCAGCCCATAAATACCTTGAATCGTATAACCCAGTCGGCAGAAATCGTGTTGACCAAAGCAGTACCTTTTTGTAACATGACTTCGCCGCGAAGTACCGCAGAAAGTGTTCATTATTTTTAACTTCAAAAAATTTCTAAATGTACTTAAAGAGTATGGTAAAAAATTCTAAGCTCCAAGTTTTAATCGCGCTTCAAAAAAATTCCCAAAAAAACCGATAAAAAAACGGCCGTTACTCGGGTCAACCCCCTTAACTCTTTCATCCCCAACGTTGCCCTCAGAACATTGTCTTCACATACAAAAATCATCGGTATGTTACTTATTCGCGAATTGTGTTTGACATTGTCTAATTGAGTGTTCAGTTTCGTTAATTTTAATGTGGACAGAACTTTGCCAACTGCAATCGTTTCGAAAAATGAACTCTTCAATTATATGAAATTGAATAGCTCTGATTTACAAGAACCAAAATGGAATTAGTTCAAAATAATTTAAATAATACAAAAAAGTTACTTTGCAAGCGAAAATTGTTTAGTTGAATTATAGGAATTTTAGAAACTTTTTATCCTTTTCTTAAGGACAATACGTAGTTCTTTGAAATATAAATCAGTTAACCATACCACCAAAAATATGGAGTGAATTATTTTTTATCTCTACCCACTTTAACTTGGGGTCGAAGGATTAAATTTGTATAATTTTTTGCTCTCGCTTTCATTGATTTTGTAAAAGTTGCTGTAAACGCCGTTGAGTTGTTGTTGTAATGTCAAGAGTGAGCCACATAAGAGAGACAGAGAAAGAGCGACAAGAGAGATCGAGACAACCAATCAACAATCAGTTATTTTCCGTCTGAACTTTCACAAGTATTAGTCTCAAGTGGAGCAAGTGTTTCTGCCACTGCATATGCAAAGCACAAATATGCCAAAAGTAGGTAAAAGAATGCGACATATTATTGCAGTGTTTTCGACACTTGGGTGTGAAAAATATCAAGTACTTATGCAGTGTATTAGTAGTTGCAGTGCACTCATGCAGATCTCTGGCACGCAGTTCAAAGGGCGAAAGGCAATCGCTTTTCCCTTTTTTCCGTACTTTTGTTTGCGTTCCATAGGTTGTGTAAGGGATCTCCTGGTTTAACTGCCTCCAAGTAACTATGAAGTGACTGTTTTCGAAGCCTAGAGAGAATTTCCTTCAGCTCTTTAATTGCCCTGGTTACCGCGACTTCGTTCCTCGGGTTCCTGCTGTGTAAGACTCTCCTTAGGCGTCTTTTCTCTGCCACTTTTTGTGAAACTTCGTTTGTCTTTGAGCAGGAGTGGCTACCCTGGCTGCTTTATGAATTTTCCTTGTTAACCACTAAACCACTTAACCAATGTCTTCCCCTGAGTTTTGTTCCACATTGGGGTCTACTTTCTGCTTAAGCCATGAGCAGTAAATTCAACTAAAATTAATTTTTCCATTAATTTCTTTCAGCTTTTGCCTACAACTTTTACGACAAAGTCGAGGAGGCGCTGGTGAAAGTGGGCCGCCTGGAGGATTGTCAAAAGTTTAACAAGTTGCTGGAAAACTTTGATCCCAAGCAGGACAAGGTGACGGATCTTTATGCGGTAAGTCGACAATCACTTACTCAAAAACTGAATCTAATACCTTTGGCTTTACAGCAAGTGGAGCAATTGCTATTGCCCGAACATCCCGACCTGGCTGAAGTCTTTCTCAACTTTCTCTTACCCACCGATGCCGTTGAATTGGGAAAATTCTTCGAGTATTTCATGATTTCAAATGCAGATAATTTCATCAACAAATTGAATATCTATTTCTGTAAGCAACCCGCTCAGATACGCAAGATCTATGCATGTTTGAACGAACTGGCCGAGCTGCCCAGTGTGAGCATGAAAAAGGTGCAGAAGACAATCAAACCTTTGCTCAAGGGTAATCAGGTCCTAAGCGAGTGGTTTGCCCTACAATTCCCTCAAGCCAAACCACCCAAAAGTATGCTGCCACCCGTGGAGACGGTGAATATGCAGGAGGCTCTCAATAACACCACCGGAGAGTTTGTCGAAACAGTGCAGGATGTCATAGAGGACGATCCACCCACCAAGGAGAAGGCGTGTCAGCTGCGCTACATCAATGGCAAGATCTTCTATGGCTCCAAAATTTTGCTACCTGCCAAACTGTCGTTTATGGCCGCCAGTATTTATAATGAGCAGCAACACGAGGCGAATCCTACTGATGTGGCCGCCTCCAATTGCAGTCATGGCGTTCGCACGCAGGGAGAGAAACTGTTTAACATGGCCCTCTCCGCGGATAGCGATGATAATGAAGATGAGGCCAGTCGTGCCCTGATTATAGACACCACCTGTGATGAGGAGAACAGCAGTTCCTCCATTGAAATGTGCGATGAGTTGGGTTTGCGTGCTCATGCCCTGCGCTTGAATCCGAATCTCTATGGAAGTCAACATTTTGGTAACGCAGCCACCAGTACACCGCATGTGGGACATCATTCCCATCACCATCATCCGCATGCCAAGAAGACGGCCATTAATTTTGGCGAAACTTCACCACGTCGTCAGACCACGGGGTCGGGCATCAGCCCTTTGCCCAATCACTCGCCGCAGGCGGCGGATAAACGCAAATCGCCACACAAGAAGGTGAAATCCCCCTTGACACGCCCCCGCTTAAATCTGCCACCCATGGTAGTCATACATGAGGCCCAACAGTCGCCCGCCATTGAGTGTGCGAAGCGATTGCGCTCTATGATAGACCAGGAGGATGCTGTAGATACCAAGTCGGGTATAAGTATTATAGCCCAGGCCAAGGAGACGACCCGCACTCCCACGCCCACATCGGTAGTCACCAAAATCGAGGAAGATCAGGAGTTTTTACCTGAATCGCCCAATAACAGCACTTCGCTGACCCAGCAATCTTTGTCCGTCATTAAAGTGGATGAGTTAAGCAGTGCCGAGAACACACCGCAACATGTCATCACCACTCAGTTCGATAGCGATGAGGATTGCAAGCTGGATGTGGTGGCTACTTTGGCCGGCTTTTCCCATGATGATGAGACGCCCTCCACATCGAAAGCGGCAGCTGCTCTGGCAGCTAACGCGGCCGCCGCCTGGACGCGGGAGGAGGATAAAGTCATACTCATTGAAATGAAAATGGGTGCCCGAGATCGTGATCAGCTCATCAAGCGCATGGGTGCCAAACTCCAGCATCGCCACGAGACCGAATTGAGGGCACGCCATCAGTTTCTGATGGATTTTCTTTCCAAGTTGCAGGGCAAATGATGAGGTCTTAGTAAATAAGAATCCACTCTCACCCGCCCTCTCGTCTACTTATAATTAAGACTGTTAACATTCGAGTAAAAAATGTTCTTTCAATACAATAAGTTTGTGCTCAGTCACATCCATATTCAAATACTAGCTGAATACCCGGCGTCGCCCGGGTTCTTATGAATCTTAAGAGAGCGATTATATTCAATCAAGTGCAGGCTGTAGGTCGGTATCAACATTTTGGACCATTCGATCTTTTCCTCTATATACACGTCTTCATGATAATCTAAAATCATGAATATTTTGCGAATTTCGTGACTTTTTTGAACGTTTACCCGTCTACAATTGCCGTCTATCAAATCTTCACTATAATCCAGGCTCAAATCAAAAACTTGAAAATTTTGCAATATTTTGGACCGTGTAATCTTCAGCTTCCATTTACCAACGCCTGCATTGTAATATAAGCACTAAGCGCTTCCATAAATACTCATAAGGTTATTTTTCAAATTTCGCGATTTTCGGACCTTAGAAACCTTCGCGGCCAAGCGTCTAACCATTGTCCAAAATTTCATCGCAATCGGATGATCGGTATAGTTTTTGAATTTTCGTGGTTTTTTGACTATGTCCCGCACATATCTTCAAATGAGAATCCTTCACGCGCAAGCGTCCAAACATTTTGCAAATTCCGCGGTTTCTTCTAATTGGAAACCTTTCCGGGGAATGGTCGATCAACTTCCTAAAGTTTTAGCGAAGCGCTTAATTTTGGAATTTTCGCAGTTTTTGTACCGTTTTCCGCAAATTTTTTCAACTTGGAAACCTTCCCGGGCAAGCGTTCAACTATTCCCAAATTTTCATTGCAATCGGATGAATCCTAAAATTTCACTGTTTTTGGACCATTTTACAGACATGAGACAGCCTTTGACACTTTCCTGATCGACATGAACTTACTGTGAAAAATTCGTGAAGATCGGTTCAGCGGTTTAGACGCTCATAAGGGACGAACATACAAACATACTTTCACTTTTATATAGATGTATAGATATGTAAGATATTTTTAAAAACCATTTCAAACTTGGCGCCTAATTTAGCAGTTGTGGACCTTTCAAAAATGTTATCGATAACAGCTTGAAAATGCCCACGGGGCACAGTGGAGTACATTATTCGCTTTTTGAGCTAATTTTTTTTGTAAAAAACACAACTTGGGATGGAATTTTATTTAAAGATAACTTTTGTTTGCCAAATAAACGCCAGTTGAGAAATGTTTTAATTTTCGAAATTAGTTCATATCGCTCAAATTTAGGAATCTCTTAAATGTGATAATGTTATGTTAATAAACACCGCTTTGACAAGTTTGAACATATCAATTAGATTGCTGCCACCAAAGCAATGAAGGGTCGACCGAAACTACTAAAATGCTTGGTGTGACCATCTGGTGCCTGCTTGCAAAAGACAGATGCGCGTAGCTCCCTGTTTTAATGGAAATGAAAGTTGAGAATTGGTGAAAACACAAAACAAAGAGTGATGTGTGGGAAAAACTCTAAGCTCTGGATTTAGATGACACGTCCCAAATTTTTTGGTGTTTCAATTCAAGCAAACAAGTGTTGTCATAAGCATGAACTTTTATTATGCGTGACAATTTGTGAGGGTTCTTTAATTTCATTACGACGTGTCTAGTAGTTTGTTATTGATTGAGCGGTCGGGTGAGATGACATCACACCTCGACATAAGCCACATTGGTCTCACAATTCGTTCTAAATTATTGGGCCGATGGCTATGCAGCTATATATTTTTTTAAATGTTTCATATTAGTCAAAGAAATTGTTGAATTTTTTAATTCGACCATTTATTGACATATTTTTTAGGAGTTCAACATTTATTTTTTAAAGTATTATGAAATCATAGTATTAATTAAAAAAAGGTTTCTCAAATATATAATTAAAAAGATTTTTTAAGCAAAGATGTTTCAAAATTAAAAAATGTATTGGTACCAAAGTCGTCCATTCTTCTAAATCATTAGATTTCAAATGTATTGGTGGCAAAGTCGTCGCATTCTTCTGAAGCATTTTAAGTTCATTTTCATTGTGTTCTGACCGATACTATTTGACCGAAATTCGTAACTTCAAAAACTCGGGCACAATAAAGTCGCTGTTTTGGTTAGTGATTAGTCACTGTTTTGGTCGCTGTTTTGGTAACTGTTCGGTCACTGTTTTGTGCACTGCTTGGTCACTGTTTTAGTCACTGTTTTCGTCACTGTTTTGGTAACTGTTCGGTCACTGTATTGGTCACCGTTTTGATCACAGTTTCGGTCCACGCATTTTAGGGGCTTATTTAAGCAATTTGCAATCGTAGTAGGGGAAGATTTTGAAATCACTCGTAAATAGGGTCTATGGCATGGCGAATTGAAATTCTAGCGAATTTAGAGCGAACGCGATTTCTGTGGCACCCCTGGTTTTTTACTTTTCTCCACTAGAATAACGGGCAAAATAAAGAGACTTAAAAGAATTCTTGAGTGGAGAACAAAATATTAGAATATCCAAGCATCGCTTTTTCGGTGAAATAATGAAAACATTTTAAACAATTTAATTTTTAATCGGGTTTAATTGGACGGACTCAATTCAATTTGTTCAATTTTGCAAATTCAAAAAATGGAACCGAAATAGGACTCATATTCCACAGTACAGGCAAGGTAATAACCTGTTATCGATTAATTCCTTGCGCGCGTTAGTTTTAAATTTCCAATGTTTTTTTGTTTATTCAAATTGCGTCTAATACAAATTAAATTTGCCTTCTGTTTTTTTGGTGGTGGTGGTGGCGTCAACATGTTATAAAAATATGTACATACTAATAAAAACTAAACCATTCCTTCCGAATGTGCAGTCTCTCTTTGGCAGCCTTCTACTCCTTCCTCCTCCTGCTCTTTTGGTTTTTCTTTTATGTCCAAGGATAATTGTTGCTAAAGAGAACAGTGCCCACCAGTCCATAGCCACAGCACCAAACAAACAATGCTCCGGCCTGGGAGCGCATTCGGAGCTGGTGCAAAGTCTTGGGCATATGGCCGGCGGCAAACCAATAGAAAATGGGCGTGGCCGAGGCCAGTAGCCGTGTAGATACTTGTATATGCACATAAAATGTGCAGACCAGAGTCAAGAAGATAGCGTGGAGTACAAAAGGCAAGATGGGGTGGTTCTTGATAAGTTCCCTTTTAAGTTGAACGATGATGGCAGTCGGTTGAACAGCAGCTGCCTCAGGTAATCCCAGCAATGCCAGTGCATAAAGAGCAGCATGGGCAGGGCCAGTAGGAAATTCGGCAACTGCTTCCATTCGTAGTAGCGTAGGAAACCCACTTGCCAGTAATGCGATTGCACATAGGTGTAGGGAAAGGGTAGCGTGTACTGACACCAGGGTGACACTGATCCTTGACCCGCCAATAAATACTCCCTCTCACGAGCATAGTCCAGCACATGCTGAGGATGTTCCACTTGCATCGAGGGCAGGCAATACAGACGGTAGAGGTAGAAATAAAACGTGTGGAGTAGACCCAAAGGTAGCAGCAGGCTTAGAGCCATTTTGGTCATTTGCCACCAACATTTCGGGTGGGTGGATGTCAGCAGGTGCCTGGCATAGAAATACACAGGAAAGCCCAGGGCCAGTAAACCATTGGAGCGACACACCAGACATCCGGTCATGGCAAAGCCCAATCTGACGTAGCGAAAATCCGATCCCAACTTGACGCACTCCAGCATCAGATAGAAACTGACATAGGCAAACAAGCTCTCCGAATAGACGGCGCTGAAGAAGATGGAGGCCGGATTGAAGCAGTAAATTAAAGCGGCATTCCAGCTTTTGTTGGGGTCGTTGAAAATCCTTTGGGTCAGCTGGTACAACAAATTGGCCGACTCGCAGAAAAGCCACAGATTCAGCACCACAGCCACCATTAGGGTTAGACTCTCCTGGTTGAGCGGTATGCCCAAATGCAGGCAAGCCTGTGCCAGGTGGCGTACCATCACCGGGTAAAGCGGATAAAAGGCCAGGGTATTCTCATACGAATACATGTGATTGGCTATGTGCAGGAAGTACTCCCCATCCCAGTGCCGCAAACCGCCCAGACACTGCATCACCAACCGATCTAGCCAGGGAAATGCTCCAGCTGCCGCTTCCTTTCCTGTCGTGTACTCTCGCGGCATGCGAAACACATCCGGCCGATGATCGGGCATTAGGAAATTGGCCACCAATTGCACCGCCAGCACAATGAGACGACTGCTCAAAGCCAGTTTGGTAACCTTCAGTGTCATTCTCTGTGGGCGACAGGGCGAAGGTGGAGTCATACACCAGGCATGTGATTCACTTATTTGCTGCGCTTACCTTCAAGATTGAATTTCGGCAATGTTCTTACGGCTGGAAAGTCTGAGCACACACAAAAATATCCGGCAAGTCATAAATCTGGTGAAAGATCTACTCTGTTTGACATTTAAACAAATGTGGCAAGTGGTTAACAAATTTTCAATCGTGTTGGCTAAAAACAAACCGGCAAAGAGCCAACAAATCGACCCGAGCCCAAACTATCGATATTAGAGGTGAGTCTTTCTTATAAATCAGGGATAATTGTGACTAACCGATAGGCAGTGTGATAAGTTGAAGAACAAAAGAATTTCGAATTTATCATCTTTTCACTGCACTATGGGCAAAAGTTCGATTTTTATACCCGTATGTATGTACCAGTGCAGGGAATGCTGATTAGTTTTTTTAATCAGTCGTCGATTAAATAAAAAAAAATAGAGAAAATTTAACCTCGGCTCGGCGGAAGTTTTGTATACCCTAGCAGTTTGTTTTTCTAAATAAGACAACTTTTCGCACCTTACTTTTCTATGGGAGCTATACTACATAGATTTCCGATTTCGACCAAACTTAGTGAAATCATGGAAAAGCATAACAAACTGTTAATTACTGTTAATTGCCGCAGTAGCTGCAGAAAGCAAATAAATAATCCTAATTACTAAATAAGTTTAAAAGAATGTACCTTCTATCTATAAATTTGTGGGTGACATGACGTTTATTCCGAATTGAGGGGGTGGGCGTGGCTAAAATTGAAAATAAAATTGAGAAGTATAAGAAGTATTTGTGTCATACTTGTCGAGCCAGGCAACTTACACTAGGTGTGCGTTAAGCGTTATTTGCTAATAGACAGCTTATTTTCCATACAGTTAAAGCCATATGTTCTTCTAGTGTAAATGTTGCTTAACTTCATTAAGTCACGGTACTTAGTCATGTCACGGTCACATTATATGCACATCTCGAAGTTGAAGTTATCGATGAGAAGAGGTGGAATAGTACGGTGAGGAAAGTGGCAAAAGCAGTTAGCTGAACGATTTAGGTCTGTGACTCAAGATGCAACAAGGAGGTGAGGCTAAAAGAAAGAGCACTGCTCACCTAATTGTTGCAACAAAAAAAGAGAGAGCGCTGCTCACCTAATTACTACACCATTCGTGCCGAGACGACCTTTCGCAATAAGTGAGCACTTTTTACGTTGCCTCACCCTTCTGTTGCATCTTGCCATCAGCTGTTTGACTCAAAACAAAAAGAAAAAAAAAAACAATTTGGCTTCTGTTGTGACCAACACCCCAGCAGGAAAAGAAGAATTACCTAAACTGTAACCGACAATCCATTATCCTCACGTTGTCTTAAGTCCAAAAAGCAAAATGGAGCAGCTTTCGGGTGTGATGATTATCATCATCATCAGTGGCGGAGTGCTCACCTGTTCCATGCTCTTCATCTTTGCCAAACGCCAGATTATGCGTTTCCAATTGCGTGGCAGACGTGGTCCACACGTCCAAATTGGCATAGACGCCAAGAAGGCGCTGCGTCGCGAGATTGAACGTAGATTGGACTGCATCCAGAAGATAGCCCAGGAACCGAAGCTACTGTGGCAGGACAGTGACAAATATATTGTCCAGCCGACGGCCGAACAGCAGCAGCAGGAGGCGCCGCCGCCTCCCTACTATCACCGCATGAAGGCTGTGGATGATGTTAAACTGTTGGAGGCGGAAATCGCTCGAGCGGATGGTAACTGCCGGCATGCTCATGAGAGTTTAAGGGCTTTTTTGCTGACCACCTTGTCGGTGCCTCTCAATGGGGCTGGCCAGCGCTTGATCCATCAGTATTGTGATATGTATGAGCACGCTCGTCACGATCCCAATGAGTTTGGCCAGGACGAGTATGAGGCCTATCATCATTTGCTCCTGAAGTTGCTAGAAGCGTAAGTGTGTGTGTGTGGTTAAGTAAAATGTGTGCTTGTTCTCATTTAAATTTTTTTATAGAGCCAAACAACTGAAGAACTACAATTCAAGGAAGGCCTCTCCGGCACGCACTCCACGCAAGCAGACAAAAATGCACTCCCTGTTGGATCCGGCCCGTCTACGTCCACCGCCCACAACCATAGAGAGTGTGCCGCCTAGTAGTGAACTGACAGCTGGTCAGCATGCCAAGGTCAATATGACTCTGGGCTTGCAGGGAGGCACAGGAGTAGGTTTAGGAGGAGGCACTGGTGGAGGTGTGGATGATGAGCTGGCCACTAATCCTTTGCATTTGCAACCACCTTCGGAAAGGGATCTCATCATAAGAAATCGAATCAAGACTCCTACACTGGATGATATTGTGGTAGAGGCAGATCATCATGCGAATGTGGGTGGCGAAGGTATGGCAGGAGACGCTGGGGTAGATCATGAAATTATGAGCATCTCCTCTGTGCAGTTTCAGCGAAACTCCAGCAATGTCTAAGCCAAAGATGAACAGAAAAATACTAAAATGAAATTTCAAAACTCAAGATAAGGAAATATTTCTAGTTTGACTACCAATTTGCAGGAAAAACCGCAATTAAGTCAAACATATTTTGTAAGATTTCAAAAAGGTAATTTAATTTTAAAATAAAATATATTATTTTTTTGTTTAACCAAAAGTTCTTAGGGAGACAAAGAACCATAATATAGCAAATAAATGACTTAATAAATAAATACCAACTTATCTTCAACATAATAAACTTAAAAATTTAATCAAACTATAAACAAATAAAATAGATATTTATAAACGTTAACAATGAAGTTTTCTACTTACCAATGAATGCACAAAACTATGCCATACAATATTGAAACGGAAACTCTATTCAATATACCCTACAACTGCATTTCAATCATGTCAATAAAACTGAAATACCTAGAATCATGGTTGAGCATCTCTTGGAGAGCAAGTAATAGTTCATCCAAAAATGAGACATTTTGGCGAAAGAATATATAACAAGCATGGTTGCAAATGTTAGCAGTTTCTGGGAGGTATGGCACTTAAATTTATTTCAGAAACAAGAGAGTTGTGAAGCCAATTCGAGCGCGAAGCACGTCAAAACGAAACGCGAAGCACCTATAAATGTCGCAAATACAACCTTGTCTCCAATAATTATTTCATACGTCGTATCGCTCATATTTAGAGCAAGAATAGAATCGATCTGGCTCAGCTATATACCACACGTCACGACAGAAAGCTGCTGCACGCTTTGAAATTCTAGAGAACGAGAAGATATAGCCCATTTTCTTCGATTTGACGATGTTAAACGTTTGTCGACTTTTTTTTATCAAATACACAGAAAAAAAATAGGGAATAGTTAACTTTGACTTGGCCGAAGTTTTGTATACCCTTGCAGTTAGATTTTCTAAATAATACTTTTCGGACCTTACTTTTCTATGGGAGCTATACTATATAGAAGTCCGAATTCGACCAAACTTAGTGCAATCATGGAAAAGCGTAACAAACTGTTAATCACGAAATTTGGAGGCGATCCCAATTAAAACAAAAAAGTTTTTCTTACTAGAAATTCTTTTTCGACCGATCATTTATATTACAAAACTTTGTATAAATGTGTAAAAGTATGTAAAATAAATGTATGCCAAGGTAAGGGTCGTTTCCATTAAAAACAAAAATGTTTTTCTCACAAGAACTAGTTTTTCGACCGATCGTTTCTATGGCAGCTATATGCTATAGTCATCCGATTTTGACCAAGCTTTGTAGAATCGTGTGGGAGCATAAAAACAAATACATGCCAATTTTAAGGACATTTCCATTGAAAACAAAAAAGTTTTTCTAACTAAGACTACTTTTCAGACTCAACTTTTCTATGACAGCTAAACTATATAGAGGTCCGATTTCGACCAAGTTTGGTGGAATCATGGAAAACCATAGTAAACTAAGAAATACGAAGTTTGGAGGCGTTTCAATTGAACAGCAAAATTTTTTTCTCTAAAACTAGTTTTTCGACCGATCGTTCCTATGACAGCTATATGCTATAGTCATCCGATCCGGCCGGTTCAGACACAATCTGAAATCTGAACGGAATTACATGAATCCGAAACAGGTTTGAAAACATGGTAGTCCCGGATATTCTTAAGCCGAACCGAAAAAGATTGATTTGATCCCACTTTTTTCAATCCTGAAAAGATCAAATTTATCCCGCGGCAATCCCATAAAGATTAAATTAATCAAAAAATTCGAGCTCAATTTATTCCGAACAAAGCAGGATCACTTAAAACTTGTCCGAGATAAATTTGGTCCCAGAAAGATTCCTTTACCTTTCCTTTCTTCCTCCATTTTCCGTAGAACACCCACCGCGACACCAGTTTGGATATACTTAAAGTATTTGAAAAAACAAAGAAATATAAAAATGATTGTAGTCTTGTCCGGGACTCGAACTCACAACCTTGCAGCTTTGCACTGAACACGAATGGCACGGCATCTCATCGCACAGCACCATAGTAGATAATTGTTGCCCAATGTCTAAAATGCTATTTATTCTTTTTAACTAATTCATAAGCATGTGATCTCGAAAAGGATTGAAGGAAGCACATTTGGAATGAAACATGCTCTTAAGGAGATTAAATTAAATAGAAAATCACGAAAATCGAGATTGAGTTTTTAATTTCGTGCCGGGAGTAATCTAAGAAAAAAAAGATTGAATTTATCTCGCGGTTTTTTTCGGTGTACCTTAACCGACCGTAAAAAAATAAAAAATAAAAGGGCATCGTTGGCTGCGAGGTATATTCCCAACAACTAATTTTTTCTAATCCCATGTGTATCAGATGATGCTAAGATTCTTAATCCGGGTCACCGTAAGGGATGACAAGGCCTTCCTAAAGTGGCTGCAACTATGGTAATTCTCGACATTTTTTTGTAACAAAAATTCATATAAATACTTCAAAATGTTATTGAACAATGCGATAATGAATGTATTGCAAAATATTTAGTAGTTTCGTCAAAAAAATGTATAAAAAGTGTTTGTTTTTGCCAGTTATCCCATTACCCCCCCTTAAAGTGACTTCTTGCCTTCTAGGCGCATGAAAAAAGCATGTAGGAGGGAAATATCGCAGCTGTTTCCGCCAGTGTTGTTGATGACCGTGAATTATCGCACTACGTGCAAAACTTAGCAAAAGGATTATTTCACGTTTGGGGCCGGTGAATTGGCTGCCTAGATCGTGCGATGTTAAGGCTCCTGTTTATAACGACAAGCCCGCAACAGTTGACGCACTGGAAGCCAATATTAAAGAATATATCCGTAACATATTGGCCGATATGTTGTAGAGAGTATGCCAAAATTGGAACCAGCCATTTGAGCCATTTGAGGCGCAGCCGCGGTCAACATTTACATGAAATCATCTTTGAACATTTAATTATATAGATAATTCTATATAAAAAGTAAAATCGGCTTGTCAAGATGACAACAGCCCCAAGGGGCCAAAGCCGAGCCTCTCTCAATCTCTTGGCTTGTGCGCTTCTAATTTTAGCACAAGAGAAAGGGACCTACAGTTTAACGCCGAATCCGAACGGCAGTTTTGAGAGGCTTTTCATGGCTAATTACTGCTATGCTGGCGCCAACAGCAAGAGGTGTGGCCGGGTGTAAAGTTTTATTCAAAGAAAAAAACTTTTCATTAGATGTTCCGAGGCGGGATCGAACCCACGACCTCATGCTCAGCAGTCGCGCACACTAACCGCTGAGCCACTCCGGCTAATTCTATATGGTAGACTCAAATAAAGAATTCATATATTTTTCTGAAATTTATTTATTTTTTTTGTTAATCAAATCTGAAAGCTGCTTGAAAATCACCCTCTATACCCTCTTAGGACGAAAAAACTGGCCCTGCTGCTTAGATCCGGTATTTTACAATTGTTGTAAAAATATGCGAAAAAGCTAAAAACTTTCCGTGCTTAGTTTTTTTCGACTGGAATTGACCACTTTGCTTTTCAAAACTACTGTTTAGATATTAGGGGGGGTCGATTTGTATGGGTGGAAAAAAACCAACAAAGCGTATAGCAAAGTCGAACAGTAGAGACTATTCTAAGAAACTTTTACCAAGAAACTTTTACCGCACTAGCTTTCATTGTATTACAGAATACATTTTATTTAAGAAAATAGCACAAGAAAAAATCAAAAATAGAACCCGAAATCTTCTTGCTAAATTATCCGAGGTTTACATTTTTAAGTCTTTTTTGCATTCCATACGGGGTGTTCTTTCACGACTTTCTTAAGTTACGGCATTGATATCGTCTCTATTCCGTGCGATTGCGCTTCGTGAAACATTTGTAAGAAGCTGGACACAACGCTCAGTTCCTTGGATATGACAGGGAATTCCTGTGTCAGGAAGCGGCGGCTCTTCAGACTCAAAAAGCTTCATATGGAATGTTTTGCTGTTAATGGAGGCTCAGACCGAACACTATCATCATTTAAGTCAACCATGTCACAGTAGTCTGAACAATCAAAATTTAGTACGTGCTTTTTTTGATACGTCGTAAGGATTACAATCCTTATCTTTATAATGCAATATCAGTTTGTGCCAAATTCATTGAAAACTTTAATAAAGATTCTCACAAAGTTTTGAAGTCATTGAGCGATATGTATTTTGCTTGTGGAGTATGCTTGGACTTTGGAATTGATGTTTGCGATGATAGCAGATGTAACTCGCATGTTATATTTCAAGCTTTTTTTGTCGTTGAGTTAAAGTTTTTGTACAGAAAATTGCAGATCTCAAAGATGGTAAGAGATAGATGTTCGAGATGTATAGGACATAGGATATGCATTTAGAGCGGACTAAGAAATCATCTTGGATCCATGGTTTCTCGGTGAAAGTATTTTAGAATTGTCCCTAGTTCTCGATTTTGCTATACGCTTTGTGCGAAAAAAATCGACCTCCCCTAATAGATATGTATTAATAAAAAGCAACCAAAATATGGCAGTAAAGTCCATGTAGAAATATCCATGAGCTAATATCCAATCTTACCCAGTTTATGAACTTCCTCGACCATCAAAACTTATCCGATCGGTTCACAGTTTTTATACTCTGTACCAGAGGTACACAGAGTATATTAAGTTTGTGCAAAAGTGTCTGTCTGTCCGTCTGTCCGTATGAACAAACAAATCTCAGAGATGGTAAGAGACAGAGGCTTGACATGTATGGAACATATGTTTCTTATACTTGCAGGCAGATCAAGTTTATTTTCCATTTTGGCCACGCCCCCTCTCGCCCCGCAATATCGAAAAAGACGGATGAACGATATTCGAGTTCTAAGGAAAACAAAAAATTATGGGCAGCACCGGTCGCAACGGTGATGGGCAGCACTTCACAGGTGCAGAGTATAATATAGTCGGACTTGACCGACTTTCTTTCTTGTTAGTATGTTGTTTGAATTTGGCCCAAGGGTCAGTCTAATGAATACATGAATTTTGCATATTTCATGAAGTTTTCCTTATCGGGAAAGTCCCGACTTAGGGCCTTTATCTCATGTGGATTTCTCAGGTGGATTTGGTGAATTTTCACTGCTCATTTTGAGCATGAGCTATGCAAACGCTTAAAATTCACCTGAATTTGCAAAAACTGGAACATGAGAAAACTGGCCTTAGTCTCCCAACCGAACCTCTGATCAAGAGCATGCACCCAGAAAAAAGTACAACGAATAATTTAAATACGGACGCTCTTAAAAAAAAATTTATTCATTCTTGAATTTTTAAGAATTTCGAGCTTGAAATCGAGCTAAATTCGTTCTGTTTGGTGTTTTAAGGCGAAGAGGGTGAGGAAAAGAAACAGAGAGTAGAGCAAGCACATTTGAGAGAAAAGCGATGAACCCGCTCACACTGCGTCGTTTTTTTTTGGGAGAGGGGTGTGTGGGAAAAAAATCGAGTGAAGAGCGGTAGCGTCAGTTTATAATATAAATTTGGACGATGCTCAAGGCATTGTAGATGTGGTGCTGTTGTCTAAGCGGGGGTGTCTGTGAGTGCAGTCTTTCGAGGTCCCGAGTTCGAGTCGCAGTAAAGGTAAGTAAAAAAAAAAAAAAAAAATAATTCACCGTAAATGGAGTGGGGTGGTGGGTTGGTGTGGTTGGTACCAACCGCTCACCGCCCCCCACCTAAAATTCCCTGTATCCGATTTGGATCAAGAAGTGCAGCTCTTGGATCAAGAAAAACGGGATCAAACATTCATACTTGCATCAAGAATTTCGTTCTTGGATCGAGAATTTTCACTCTAATCGAACTATTGTGTACGAAAATTCTCGATCCAAGTATTCTTACGATAAGGAATCCAATTCAAATATTCAGCAAAAAATAGATTTTAAGTCTATTTAATAAAATTTAGATCGATTTTAATGATTAATGATTATTTTTCAAATTATTTTACGCTTAATTTTTATTTCTTCTTATTTTTGTTTCCTTTGTCGCCGCATTTCTTGTTTTTGTCGGCCTCTGCGCCCTTGTTCTTCTGAGCAGCATCAGCGCATTTCTTCTTTAGGGCGGCCTCCTCACATTTCTTCTTTAGGGCGGCCTCCTCGCATTTCTTTTTCTGGGCAGCCTCCTCGCATTTCTTTTTCTGGGCAGCCTCCTCGCATTTCTTTTTCTGGGCAGCCTCCTCGCATTTCTTTTTCTGGGCAGCCTCCTCGCATTTCTTCTTTTGAGCAGCCTCCTCGCATTTCTTTTTTTGGGCAGCCTCCTCGCATTTCTTCTTTTGAGCAGCCTCCTCGCATTTCTTCTTTTGAGCAGCCTCCTCGCATTTCTTCCTCTCCTCTTTCAATTTGTTCGCCAACGTCTCTTCTGGGGATTTCTTCTTCGAAGCATTTTTCTTCTCCTCTTCAGCGCATTTCTTCTTTAATTCTTCTTCTGCGCATTTTTTCTTCAAAGCCTCTTCTGCGCATTTCTTTTTTAGAGCCTCCTCGGCGCATTTCTTTTTTAAAGCCTCTTCTTCGCATTTTTTCTTTAAAGCAGCTTCTTCGCACTTCTTCTTCAAGGCTGCTTCTGCTGCACATTTTTTTCTTAGCGCATCCTCGGCACACTTGTCCGCCACTTGGCTGAAGATTAAGAGATCATAGAGGCGGCACGAATAGCCCGTCTCATTGTCATACCAGCTGATGAGCTTTACAAAATGATCATTCAAAGAAATACAGGCCTTGGCATCGAATATGGAGGCTAGTTTTGAGCCATTGAAATCACTGGAAACGACTTCCTCGTCCACATAGCCGAGTATGCCCTTCATATCGCCACAGGAAGCCTTTTTTACGGCATTCTTAATGTCCTCCATTCTGGCCTTCCCAGCCAGGCGACAGGTTAGATCCACCACCGAAACATTGGGTACAGGTACACGAAACGCCATGCCCGTCAGTTTGCCTTTCAGATCGGGTATGACCTTACCCACTGCCCGGGCCGCGCCGGTGGAAGCGGGAATTATATTACACATGCCACTACGTCCATCTCGCCAGGCTTTGCTGCTCGGCCCATCGAGAATCTTCTGTGTGGCGGTGACAGAGTGCACAGTGGTCATCAAACCCTCCTCAATTTTGAATCTGTCATGCACCACTTTTGCCAATGGGGCCAGACAATTGGTGGTGCACGAGGCGTTCGAGATGATCTTCATTTTGGGATTATATTTATCCAGATTAACGCCGCAGACAAACATGGGAGCATCAGCCGAGGGAGCCGATATGATGACCTTCTTGGCTCCAGCATCCAGATGCACCTGACAATCCTTCATTGTGGTAAATTTTCCGGAACACTCGATCACATGGGTCACGCCCAGTTCGCCCCATTTCAATTTCTTTGGATTCATTTCCTGGAACAACTTGATTTTCTTGCCATTTACCACTAAATTGGACCCCTCCAGGGATATATTGTGATTGTAAATTCCATGGGTTGAGTCATGACGAAGCAGGTAGGCCACATACTTAGGATCCATGGCCGGATCGTTAATAGCCAGTACTTGCGCTTCCTTACGAAGCAGCGCATGTCGCAGGAACACGCGACCGATCCGACCGAAACCGTTTATACCGATGCCAGACATATTTTTGTTGAGAAGAATTTGGATTCAATGGGAAAAAAAAGAGTTTACTAAAAAAGCAAGTAAAAAAAATACACAATTTTATATCTAGATTCATCTGATCGTTACAGTGTGAAAAACTTAACTGAACTAGCTTGTAGAGAGAGTTGGGGGAAAGGGATTCTGAAGTGTGAAGTGAAATGTCGAGGTGTGACTACTATGTTGCGAAAAATTTATCTTTTTAATTCCCCATAAAACTAACCAATCAGCCTCCTAAAAAGTAAGCCACAAATTTTGCCTCTCACAGCCTCCGCATAATTAACTGGCCCGGTAATAAAGAAACCAAAAACTAGAAGAAGCTGAAGCAAAATTTTCTTGAAAACCCCCAAAAACTGCCGACTATGTGAGAACATTTCTTTTCGTTACTTTGTGGGTGGGAGGGGTAGTAGCTGCAGAATGGCTGGTTGAATGCCAGAAAATGTTTAAGAAAAAAGGGAGACCAGAAGTAGAACAAACTTTTAAAGCCATAGCAGACAGCCGTTGTCTGGGTAATTGCATTTCAATTTGGCCCAGAATGGTCTCACATCGGGTATATCAGCTTCAGGGTGAGATGGTAAAACGAATTTTCGCTGGAGTGTTTACCTATCTCATAAGCTTCGAGTCGCCGCATAGCCGCCAAATAAACAACTAGACGGCTGAAAATATGCTTCATTTCGTGTGGGTAGCTGATTTGGCTTTGCATTTCAGTCATTTTACCAACTGGAGTTTGAGGTCTAACGGCAAGCGTATTAATGGTTCACTGGTTTAATTGGAATGGATTTGCTCGTCAGAGTTGGTGTTGATTTACTCATAGAGTGTTTAATAGTTGTAAGGATGATGTTTGGAAAATTTATGAAATAACGCCACTACAAATATAATACCCCCCCCGAATAAACACGACTCTAAATTCACCTTCCCCAGTCGTGACGGCATCTTGATCGCGTCATTATCTTTTCAGTCAAATTCTATAGTTTTTGAAAAACCCCTGCACACCTCCAAAACCCAGGCAATAAAAGCAGCCCCTACACGGCCGCCCCGATAAGTAAGGCCAATGGAAAATTTATGCTCGATAACATATGCTTTTCGAATTCTGTTTGTTTTTGCAAATAAATATTTTGAAAATATTCTTAGCTTATAAGTAAAAAGTTCGATTGTTGAATTCGAGTTCGAAAGTAAGGAAAATTGTGGTAATATTCAAGGCGCGTTTTTAACTAATTTGAACATTTACCATCGAATTCTGTTATTGGTAACCTGTAAAACTCATACTTTTTAATTATCAAAGGCAATTTTGAGCGAATTTGTGTATGTCGTGTCGTCACCACGCCGTATTTATACAAAACATGACTGCAAGCAAGGTTTTTTGTTTCCACCGAACCCTTAAAATTTTTAACATCCCTCACCAGAGCCCAAACCGTCCCTTTTTGTTTTAACATAGGTTCGGTTTAAAGATAAATTATGTGACTTTCACAATATTAAGACCGGGAAAATTTATTTTTATAGTTGTCAATCGGTTCGCTACCCATTGAAGATAGTTCAAATTTGGCATATTACAACTTCGGTAAGAAAGTAAAGCAAAATTGAAATTTTTAAGTGCAGGACTGCAAACCTCCGAAAAATCGGAAGGGGTTGACTCCGAGGTTCGAACCCTCGAATCTTTGTGGGTTTTGTTCACGGAGCGGGTTCAGAAGGTCACTGAACCCAGGTTCAGGTTTGAACTGGGGTTTAGTCACAATTTTTTTTCCAATAGTTTTGAAAACTTGTATGTAAATTGAATGAAAATAAACATTTTATTCATAGAAGTTTAGAGTCCAGATGCTTTTAATATAATATTTGAGCTTAGTTTAAGTTAATGATTAAAAGTCTTTCAGTAATTTTTCATCTTATACTGTCTCTTTGGCTGGATAAAACAGCCAATACTTCTGTTGCAGGAACTTCTGTTGCAGAAACAGCTACACCCAGAAAAAAGTACAACGAATAATTTTAGTACGTACGCTCATGATAAAAAATTTATTCATTTTTTCATTTTAAAGAATTTCGCGTTTGAAATCGAGCTAAATTCATTCTGTTTGGTGTTTTTAGGCGAGGAGGGTGAGGAAAAGAAACACATTTGAGAGAATAGCGATGAACCCGCTCTCACTGCATCGTTTTTTCTTGGAAGAGAGGTGTGTGGGGAAACAATCGAGTGAAGAGCGCTCGCTTCAGTTTATAATATAAATTTGGACGATGATCAAGGCATCCTACATGTGGTGCTGTTGTCTAAGCGGTGGTGTCTGTGAGTGCAGTCTTTCGAGCTCCCGAGTTCGAGTCGCAGTAAAGGTAAGTAAAAAATAAAATAATAAATAGGGGAAAGTTAACTTCGGCTCGGCCGAAGATTTGTATACCCCTGCAGCTTCCATTGAAAACAAAAAAGTTTTTAAGACTACTTTTTGGACCTTACTTTTCTATGGGATCTATACTATATAGATACCTGATTTCGACCAAACTTGGTGAAATCATGGCAAAGCATAATACGCTGTTAGTTACGAATTTGGAATTTGGAGGCGATCCCATTTAAAACAAAAAAGTTTTTCTTACTAGAACTTCTTTTTAGACTGATCATTCATACTGCAGTTATATGCTATTGTCTTCCGATTTTGATAAAACTTTGTAGAAATCTGTTGAAGTTTATAAAATAAGAATATGACAATAAAAAGGACATTTTCATTAAAAACAAAAAAGTTTTCCTCACTCGAACTAGTTTTTCGACCGATCGTTCCTATGGGAGCTATATGCTATAGTTATCCGATTTTGACCAAATTTTGTAGAATTGTGTAAAAGTATATAAAATAAGTGTATGCCAAGGATAAGGACGTTTTCATTAAAAACAAAAAAGTTTTTCTTACTAGAACTAGTTTTTTGACAGATCATTCCTATGGTAGCTATAAGTTATAGTCATTCGATTTCGACCAAACTTAGTGAAATCATGGGAAAGGATAGTAAACTAAGCAATACGTTTCCATTAAAAACAAAAAAGTTTTTCTCACTAAGACTAGTTTTTCGACCGATCATTCCTATGACAGCTATATGCTATAGTCATCCGATCCGGCCGGTTCCGACAAATGCAGCGTATTTGTACCAAAAGACTGCGTGCAAAGTTTGGTGAGGATAGCTTTAAAACTGACGGAGGAGATAGCATAGAAACAGACAGACGGACAGAAGGACGGAGGGACAGACTGACAAGGCTAAATAAACTCAGCTCGTCATCAGATGCTTCCTTCGATGCATTACAAACATTCGGACAGTTTTATAATACCCTCTATAAGGGTCTCTGATCCTAGCATGAATTATTATACCCTTGCAGAGGGTATTATAAAATTGTCCGGATGTTTGTAACGCATAGAAGGAAGCATCTCCGACCACATAAAGTATATATATTCTTGATCAGCATGACGAGCTGAGTTGATTTAGCTTTGCCCGTCTTTCCGTCCGTCTGTTTCTATGTTATCCCCTTCGTCAGTTTTAAAGCTATCCTAACCAAACTTTGCACGAAATCTTTTGGTACAAATACGCTGCACACTTGTCGGAACCGGCCGGATCGGATGACTATAGCATATAGCAGTCATAGGAACGATCGGTCGAAAAACTAGCTTTAGTGAGAAAAACTTTTTTGTTTTCAATTAAAACGCTTCCAAACTTCGTATTTCTTAGTTTACTATGATTTTCCATAATTTCACCAAATTTGGTCGAAATCGGATGACTATAGCATATAGCAGCCATATGAACGATCGGTCGAAAAACCAGTTTTTGTGAGAAAAACTTTTTTGTTTTTAATGAAAACGTCCTTATCATTGGCATGCACTCATTTTATATACTTGTACATAATTCTACAAAGTTTGGTCGAAATCGGATGACTATAACATATAGATCCCATAGGAACGATCGGTCGAAAAACTAGTTCGAGTGAGGAAACCTTTTTTGTTTTTAATGAAAACGTCTTTTTTATTGGCATATTATTATTTGATATACTTTAACACAATTCTACAAAGTTTTATCAAAATCGGATTACTATAGAATATAGCTGCAGTATGATTGATCGTTCGAAGAAGAAGTTGTAGTGAGAAAAACTTTTTAGTTTTAAATGGGATCGCCTCCAAATTTCGTAATTAACAGTGTATTACGCTTTTCCAAGATTTCACCAAGTTTGGTCGAAATCAGACATCTATATGGATAGATCCCATAGAAAAGTAAGGCCCAAAAGTAGTCTTAGTTAGAAAAACTTTTTTGTTTTCAATGGAAGCTACAAAACTTCGGCCGAGCCGAAGTTAACTTTCCCCTATTTTTTTACATGTAGATTTTGTCAACCTGAATCATTCAAGAAATGTGGCATCATCCAGATCAGTTAAGTAATTAGACCTCTTCCTGTACTCCCTTGCATATATTTATTCGTTGCTCTTCCTCTTCGAATTCCATTTCCATTGCGTGGAGTTGAAAAATTCGATTATTCATAAACACTTTGAAAAACAGTTTGTAAAATGATAAAAATATCGAAAATATCGACAATAAAGGAACGAACCTTCTATCTATAAAACTGGAGATTTGACATTTTTTCTAAATTGCGGGGGCGAAAGGGGGCGTGGCAAAAATGGAAAATAAACTTGATCTGCCTGCTGTTGATGGTGATCAAGAATATATATACTTTATAGCAGAGGTATCCAAATACCTCTTATGTGAGGTTTTTACACACACAGATACAAAGTCCAAAATCAGAAATAACAATAACCACAAGAAAACAAAAGTGAAAACCGGTGGGTTGTGTGTGTGCTTGTGGCTCGACTACAAAAACAAAATCGACGATACAGCGCTGTTTGCACGTATTGTTGTTGCCTTTCAGTTTCGCATGAGCAGAGGAGAGAAATAGAAGAGAGACGCATTTGAAGTTGTTGCTACAATATCGTTTTGCGTTAGTCCTATGCGCATGCCATAAGCCTTCGCGCAAAGCAACAACAAATGCGCCTTATGCGCATATAGCGAGGGAACCCCTGCTTTATAGGGTCGGAAATGGTTCTTTCTGGCTGTACAGAGTATAAAAAGAGGCGACTATAGAAAATTTTCCTAAAGCCCCCCCTTTGAAATATCCTGGCTATGCCTCTGAATGTTTGAGTGGATGCGTTCAATGGTTCTCGAGTGTGTTCAATACGTGACCCAAAACAATTGGGACTACTAGGTAGTACTAATTCTAAATGTTGTTCTAAAATTTCGAAAAACAAACGAAATTACATCGACCAGATAATAAAACTCACTCAGACTAAGCAACTTTTTACACGAGGTTTGTGAGGTTCACAGAAATAGCGATTTTTTAGAATTTTTTTGACTTTTGATTTTGAAATCAGGTATGAAACAAAGAAGTTTGAAATCAGGTTGCTTTAAAATTCCAGGTGAGTTATCCTAATTGCCTGGTGTCTAAAAGCTTTCTAAATGTAATAAAAAATTTAGATATTGAAGAGTAAAGGCCCAAAAGCAGCCCAGTAGTTTATGTGTGTTTAGTAATTAGTGTGTTGTTGTACACGCTAACCCAATCATCGATTCTCTACGCAACGGTCGATTAACATACAATTGTGTTCATACAGGAGACCAATTAGGCGGCATGTCCTCAAATTAAAGTGGGCCAAGGACAATGTTTGGATAGAGTGCGACGTGTATTGACATTTTGCTATTCCCATTGGGAATTTCCCAAACAAAGGGAATTGGATCATCAAAGAAAGACTCACATCAAATGCGAATACCATCTGAGAAGCCTTACTAAATCATTTTGTTATATATAAAAATATTTCCTTTCAGGGTATTCTTAGCACGACCATTTTTTTCAATTCAATTACATTTTTCCAGATGCCAACTAAATTATCTGTTGAAGTTTGCAGTATTGTGCACACCAATTTATGCAGGTCACCGAAGAGTCAGGAGGAAGCCACCTGATGGCAAAAGCAAACCAAATCGAAGCTATTCCCTGAGTTGGGGCATTGTTTATTTTTGGTTGTATGGGACTTTCGAACACCCACTCACAGGTGCGTTGTATAAATCAATCGAATGTGGCCACCTGCCAAGGTCTGTAGAAAATTCAAATAGCAAAACCATTGCCTTACCCAAAATGAAAGCTGTGCGTCTGTGTGTGTGGGCCATTACTCAGTTTTGTGCTCCTTCCCACCCTGTGCATATCAAATGACGAGGCAAAGTAGATACAAATTTCAATTCCTTGGGGAAAATATATACTTTGTATGACTTGGTTGAAAATCATTTGAATTGAAGTTTCGCCTTCCTACCATTTAGCAGTGACAACTTAACTTTTGTTGAGTCTTTTGCTTTGGCAACATGTTGCCAGCCACATTTGAACGCCTACGCAGAAATTAGAATAGAGAGAGACCAAGCTCGCTCTCTCTCCTGGCCTGAAGAGGTGAATTGTCCTGTGTTGAGTTCCGACTGCAAGGCAAAAATTGGGGCCGTCTCTGATTACGAAATGGTTGCAGTTACAAGTTCTAGCATAATGCAGTCCTTTGGCTCTAAGTTGGACTTGCAATAAATGGAATACAAACACACAATTAGATTATTTTCAAATGATCTAAAATTTCAATGCAAGAATCGACTCCCTTGATTCTTGTTCAACAAGCGGAAGCGGAAATTTCTTGCAACTATGTTTTGTGTTGTCCGTTTCTGCTTTCATTTCGGTTGCAGTTAATACTTATGCCATTAGTTGGTTGTTATTTATGCGTTAAACTTTAAAATTGAAGCTGCAACAGCAACGGCACGCATAAACTTTTGCTTAAAAAGTAGCATTTAAAGTGAATGCGTATGGACCAAGGTTGCAAATATACTTTGTTCGGATGGCTTTATGCATGGCAGGAAGTTGTAAACTGCAGACTGCTTAGAGCGCTTTTAGTTTATGAGGTGCTGAACAAAACATTTCAACAGATACAAATATTCCAAAAATAAAGTTTAATTAAAGAGATGCGCTCAGTAGAAACAAGTTGAAAAGTAAAATTAAGCTTAACTGTGATAAATTCGTACAAAATATTCAAACAAATGGGTAAAAGTGGCTTTTGTGTTTTGATGTACTTGTTTAAAAGTTTAAGGATTTACAACTACAGCTTGCGCCGATCCAGTCCCTTGACTACGAAAAGCACTCATTCAAAAAGTACCCAAAGGTGACCATTGTTTTAGGCAATTGTTTATACCGTTGACGTCCTTTTGATGGACCGCGAATTATTCATCAAATTTGCTGCGGTCACAAAAGTTTCTGTTATAATTGAATTAGTTTGCTAAAATTTTGTATCGGAATAAAGTTTTTTAAATAAAGTTGACAATTTCTCTGACTCTGAACTTCCGAAAGGAAGTGTCATTGCGATAAAGTTTATGCTGGAGGGAACATGTATGATTTGTAGACTTTTTATAGAAGTTTAGGTTAGGTTAGGCTAAATAGGCTTCTCAGCAGAGGACGAGATCACCCAGAGGCCTTAAGGCCCATTGTGATGCCTAATAAGTGGGAAAATGGTTTGGAGAAGGGAAGGAGATAGTGGGTATTTTCGTTCAGATTTCGACAAAAAGAGCTAGGTCTTCTAAGGGCAGATATGCCAGACTGCCCAGGTCTTTAAATAAAGGCTTACTCAGAGGCTGGGTGCGATTGCTAAGAAGTGCAGGGCAGTCGAAAAGAAGGTTTTGATTACTTTCTGTTTCCTGCTCATTCCCACAACTACGACAGAATTCATGGCGGGGGACTCGCGTTCTGATAGCCATATGGTGCAGTGCCCCGTTATGACTCCTATCATAGTTCTAATACTGTTCTTGCTAAAGTGTAGCAGTTGGGAAGTTCTTTTGTGTGAATATCATGGTCAGAGTGATCGGGAGATGTGACATCCAGATGCGTGGTCCCATTGACGCTGTCCTAGTTCTGGCTTTCCACCGTACTTCCGATTTGATGTCCTGCAGGGTTCTTTGAATATCCGTTACCGCTTGTGTCGTTTGCAGCGCTGAACCGTTCCATGCGCACTTGTCTGATTCCTTGTTGCCCGGTACGCCTGCGTGATCAGGTACCCAGACGAGAGTAATGGAGTGCTGTTGGATTTGGTTCAGTGCTGTCGCGGTGTTTGATGATAGAGACTTATATGCCTCCTTACTGAAGCACATTTTCAAAATAGTTATCGTCATCACAGAAAATGCAGAATGCTGTCCTCATTGTATTGCTTCTGCATTTGCATTTTGAGAAAAAATATTTTCTTTGTTTACAATTAACCAAGCCTCTTCACTCCAATTGCCATTACATTGGGAGTCTAAACTTTGTGCAATTCATTGAGTTATTACTGATTAGTTTTATGAAAATATAGATTCATTGCAGATTCCAACCTTCTGCCATTTGGCGTGCCCTAATGTCGTGTTGGAAAATTCGTCAATTGGCGAAAATGTACATTTTTCCAAAATGCTAAAATGCAAAATGCAGTTGTAGTGAGGACAGCGCATTAATGGCAGCCTGGATATCGTCCAAGAGTGAAAACCTCCTTGGAGTTTTATCCAAGGTGTATATCAATTTAGCCGCTTGCCTGTCAGCATTAATATCTGTTAGGAAGACGCTATACCAGTTTGTTTGACGGAATGAGAGCTGTGTCGCTGGCTCTTCCGAGAAGATGCATGCTCCTGTGTTTACTTCCGCCTTCGAACCGTCTGTGTAGATGGAAAGCTCGTTCTCCCTGATGATAGCGTCTTGCTTCCGTTTCTCTGTCTTCGGAAACCATGTTCCAAAGTTGTCGTTCCATTTCTGAACTGGTATGGTAGTCGCTTCCCTATGCTTTTGCATTTATTCCTACTTCCTGAGGAATACTTCTGTGAGCAAAAATTTAAAAAAAATTTTTTTTTGCTTTTTTTGTAGCTTGGGTATTTGAGAATAACGCCCCAAAAGGATTTTTTGTAATTCGAAATAATTTAGAAGATACAGCTCTTTTAATGACCCAAGGTGACCCAATTTGCCTAGCAACTGCAAACTTTAAACGCATATATCTCGAAGCCACGTTTTTCGAATTGGCGGCCATGATTTCTCCAGTTACACTAGACCTATTTTGATGAGAACTGTCATTATTTTGGTCTGAACCTCAATTGTAATTTTAAAAATGCATAAAACATTTTTTTTTACACTAAACTACAAAAAAGGTGCCAAAATAGATTTTTCATTTTTGA
Source organism: Lordiphosa collinella (assembly GCA_018904265.1). NCBI lineage: Eukaryota > Metazoa > Arthropoda > Insecta > Diptera > Drosophilidae > Lordiphosa > Lordiphosa collinella. Next base: position 67,925 of record JAEIFV010000759.1, read on the forward strand.
AAAGAAATCACAAAATTTTTTCCGAGGTTCATACCAGAATAACATCTATTCTGATTATAGCTCCGTTTTTACTTTTCATATCAGACAACCTGGAGACGAGAAATCGTTGCCGCCAGCGCTATACCTTTTTTTTGAACCTTCCACTTTGACGGTCTTTTTAAACAACCCCCATATCGAAGCAAAAAATTTTTTTTGTTTACTTTTTCTGTTCTGTTTGATACAAGATCTGAACACAATCTATCTGAGCACAAATTCTTTTTAATATGTGTCATATTAATTAAAGAAGGTGATAGCTAAACATACTACTTTAAATGATATTAGTGGTTGTAATCCCTGGTAGGGACACAATAATATAACACAGTTCTACAAATTGAGACCTTTTGTGAGTATCCCGAGCATCTTTAAGTAATTCCTGTAGACAAACCCATGCTGAAGACGAGTTGGAAGGTCAAAGTCCTAACTTAGTTTCCGTTTCGAAGATATTCGCGGAAAACCATTTTACCGACTTTGGACCGTTTTAGTATTTTTGTAAGCCACACCAAGCATTAATTTGTGATTTTATTAAGCCTCTAAGATAGTCAACATATCAATGCAACTGAGAAAAATCAAACACGCGGTATAAGTAATGCAAATGGTGTCGAAATCGGCCTTCAAAGTCAAATTTTACTTCATTTATAGCCACTTTGACAAACAACACCTCCTGCTAAAAGCCATCGGCTTTGTCGGATTTTGATAGAAACCATCTGATTATATAGATTAACATATGCACTAATTATGGATTTTTTTTTTGCATTTTTGTAAGGAACATAAGCAAAGTTACAGCGTGTTAAACCCAAAAATAGGGGAAAGTTAACTTCGGCTCGGCCGAAGTTTTGTATACCCTTGCAGCTTTCATTGAAAACAAAAAAGTTTTTCTAAGACTACTTTTTGGACCTTACTTTCTATGGAATCTATACTATATAGATGTCTGATTTCGACCAAACTTGGTGAAATCATGGAAAAGCATAATACACTGTTTATTACTAAAATTGGAGGCGATCCCATTTAAAAGAAAAATTTTTTTCACTTGAACTCCTTTTCTGACCGATCATATGACAATATGCCAAGAAAAAGGACGTATCCATTAAAAACAAAAAAGTTTTTCTCACTAGAACTAGTTTTTCGACCGATCGTGCCTATGGGAGCTACAAGGTGGGCCAAAAGAAGTCACCCTATTGGAAGATGCTCTTATTTTTACAAATAGCCGCCAAAATATAAAGAGGTAAATATTATATATATTCTACATCTGTCTAGTCCACAAATGTCAAAACAGATCTGACTTTGGCGGCTATTTGTAAAAATAAGAGCATCTTCCAATATCCGATTTTGACATAACTTTAAAGAATTGCGTAAAAGTATATAAAATTAGTGTATGACAATGATAAGGACGTTTTCATAAAAAACAAAAAAGTTTTTCTCACTAGAGCTAATTTTTCGACCGATCGTTCCTATGGCAACCATATGCTATAGTCATCCGATTTCGAACACACTTATTGAAATCATAGAAAAGGAAAGTTAACTAAGAAATACGTACTTTGGAGGCGTTTACATTAAAAACAAAAAAAGTTTATCTCACTAAGACTAGTTTTTCGACCGATCGTTTCTATGACAGCTATATGCTATAGTCATCCGATCCGGCCGGTTCCGACAAAAGTGAGCGTATTTGTACCAAAAGACTTCGTGCAAAGTAGCAATGAAACAGACGGACAGGGCTAAATCAACTCAGCTCGTCATGTTGATCAAGAATATATATACTTTATATGGTCGGAGATGCTTCCTTCTATGCGTTACAAACATCCAGACAATTTTATAATACCCTCTGCAAGGCGTACAGACAATAGGAGTCTACATAAAAAATTTGGTCGCTCTAGCTCTGCTAGTCTCCGAGATCTAGGTGTTCATGCAGACAGACGGACATGGCAATGTCGACTCGGTTGTTGATATTGATTAAGAATATATATTAGAGTGGGTCAATTTGTATGGAACTAAAAAATTCACAATTTTTTAATTATGTCAAAATTAAGATAATCATCTAAGAAAGTCGGTCAAGCCCAACTATTATGTACTCTGTACCTTCCAAAGTTTGTGTTACATGTCGAACCTCTATCTCTTACCATCTCTGAGATCTCTTTGTTCATACGGAAAATATACGAAAAGATTATTCTTAAAAACGGGAAGCTCGATTTTGATTTTACTCCCATGGTTTTTTGGGCTAACCTTCTTAGAATTCGTCGTTGATTACGATTTTGACAAAAGAAAAAAATTGACCCACTCTAAAACTTTATGGGCGATATTTGGTGGCGTAAGCTAAATTACTTACGTCGTAAGTCTGTTTGGGCCTTAAAAGTGGATTTAAAATTGTAAAACTTTTTGTTTTTTTTATTCTTTTTTCCAGGTTACAAATATAAAATATACAAAATGGTAATTTTTCACACTAAGTATGGCTTCGCAATGCTGGGTTCGTTTTTACTTACTTGATATAATGATAAGTGGAAATCAACTTTAAAACAAAATAAAAATAAAACTTATTTATCTTCTGAGTTGCTGAAACCGAAGACATTTTTGAAAGTTGTATGACATTTTCATAGAGTTAAATGTAATATTTTGAGCACGATGGAATACTTATAGTTATTGACAATATAAGAGTGTATGCCGTCAGTTATGATTTTATTATTTATAAAAGCTTATTTAATTAAATGGCGCTGAGAACGATCTGAGAATTTTCTCAACTTTGAAAATGAGCATTGCCCTGCTGCACGATTTCTTAATAAAACACCTGATAAATTCTCGCAGGGGTTCAGATAATTATGAATTTTTTTTTATAGTTGTGACGACTTAAAAAATCGGGCAAATAAGACCAAAAAATAAAACAAAAATCATTTGAAGAACGAACAAGTGGCGCTGATCAAAGTTGTTGAATTGCAAACCATTTAAAGGAATCTGACCATTAAAAAGAATTTCGATGATGGCCAGCAACTGCCTCACTTGTGTCGGAGAACAGGTTTTGGTTTGCTTCTCCCTTGAAAATGGCTGGTATGCCATTTTCCCTGACTGACCGTCCATGTGCACACCAACCTCCACAGCCTCAACTTCCACAGCCCATTGGCTTCTCAGATTGCCGTTCTGCCCAGTCCAGGTGTGGTAGCTTCCTTTGCTTCCGACGTTGCAACATTCCTGTGGTGATGAAGGCTCCTTTAAGTGAGTATGCACATAGGTGTTCCTCCTATTATACGCTCGTCGAGTATGCTTCACCTCCGGACCATGGAAATGATTATGACTTCTACTTTTAGTCTGACTCCTGGCTAATTCTAATCTTTCGATGTGATTATTTAGTAGGTTAGGTTAGGTTGCGATGGCTGAGAGCGACAAGTCGCTCTCCCACTTAGGCCACGTGGGCCCGTTGCGATGCCATATATGACACAGCAGGTGCTGTTTCCTCCTCTTCTTCAAATCTGCAACTTCTACAGAAATCAAAGTGTTGTACGCCTAGGCGTGCTGCATGCCTGCCTATAAGACAGTGACCCGTCAGGGCCCCTACTAGAAGTAATATGTGTTCCCTTCTGTACCGTAAAAGTGTATTGGTACGCTTAATATTGAATGCTGGCCACGTAAGTCTCGCTACCGCACAGGAGGAAAGGTTTTTCCACCGGTCCGTGGCGAGGCGTAGTGTTTCAGCTTTTTTGTGAAGCTTGTAGGTAGCCATAGGCATCCCTATCGTGCTCCTCTCTGAAAGGAGCTCGGTGGTTGTGCCTAGTCTGGCCAGTGTGTCCGCAGACTCGTTCCCGTATATGTTCCGGTGTCCAGGCACCCATATTAGGTGAATACTGAAGTGACGGCCAACCTCATTCAGGGATAGGCGGCATTCAGTTAGCGTTTTAGCATTATTTGTGTAAGAGTCAAGTGCTTTAAGGGCTGCTTGACTGTCCGAGTATATAAATACGTTTCCTTCTTTTACCGTGAGTGTGCTAAGGTAAGTGGCAGCTTCCTGGATGGCTACCACCTCCGCTTGGTACACACTACAGTGATCAGGGAGACGGAAAGATAGATTAAGGTCTAGGTTGGGTGAGAAAACACCCACACCTACTTTTTCATCGAGCTTAGAACCATCCGTGTAGATATTGATGGCGTTGGCTCTGCTGTGGGGAAGGTTGTCCCACTCGTTGCGGCTTGGGATATAGACGTCGTATAATTTGTCGAACGTCGTTTGAGGTACACAATAGTCTGTATTAAACGGTATACCCGCTTGGTTATTGAGTATAGTAGAGTGCCCCGAATTACCCCTGCTCCAGGTATCGGATTCTCGAAGTCTTAAGGCTGTTATGGCAGCCATCTGTCTCGCTACTAGGTCTAGTGGTACGAGATGAAATATAGTGTTAAGCGCTTCCGTGGGTGTTGTTCGGAGTGCGCCGCTCATGCATATTTCAGCGCTTCTCTGCACTTTGTTCATGTTATTCAGGACAAATTGTTTCCCGAGTGCTGGCCACCAAACTAGTGATCCATACAGTAGTATAGGGCGTACTACAGCTGTGTAAAGCCAGTGTACTATAATCGGGGAGAAACCCCATTTTTGGCCTATAGCCTTTTTGCATGAGAAAAGAGCAATGGTTGCCTTTCTTATGAGGTCGTTTATGTTGTCATTCCAGAAAAGTTTCCTGTCCAGAATGACTCCCAAGTATTTGGCATTGTCACCAAACGCAAGGCTGACTCCATTGATCCTGGGAGGGACAAGGTTTGGAATTTTGTACTTCCTGGTGAAGAGTACAAGTTCAGTTTTGGCTGGGTTCACGCTATCTCGTAACTTTGTCCCCTTATCTCTGAAACATTGTACTACTAACTATGCCTTGCATGATCCGTTTCGTGTCCTCTGTGCTGGTTACAACAAACTCTACCGATTAATCAATTCGGAACTTGCTCCTCCTGCTTTGAAAACCTATATTTTAACTCATTTGTCCCGTACTTAACATTATTTTGTATTTTTCGATCCGGTTTTCGTGTCGCACGTTGGCGGCTGCGCCTCTCGGTCGGTTGGGCGGGAGGTGGGCTGCTATTTTGCCTGGGGTTCGCTCGTAACAGGCTTCGACTTGGTGTCGCAAGGGCCACTTGAACGTACGGAGCATTGTACGTCAACGTACATATAAAAAAAGCACAAATTTTAATATTTAGATGAGATGGACTATTTTTTGAAAAAGATTCGGGTTCGACACATGAAAATCATTTAAAACTATTATGAAGCCTTTAGTATACTTAAAAAGACTTAGTTTGTTACTTTGTGGTATTAATCTAAAGTTAATTCAATGTTACTGGATACTCATTCTTTCTAAGCTTTTCAGAAAATTTATTTGGGAAATAAATATCTGTATATCTATTTATTTTGGGATTAACATATAAAATTTGCTTATTTTTTATTATCGATTTCAATATTTTAAGAAAAATCTAGGGTTTTCCAAGAAAAGACTGCAAAAATGTGTGATTCAAAATGCAATGTCCATAGATCTTTTGAAAAACTTTCAAAAAACCTATACCCAACCGTCCACCACCTTTACCACCAATTGTCTTGAGCTGTGAAGAAGTTTGGATTACATTCTATTTTTCTTGTACGTAAAAAAAAGACTCAATAGCCAAGAAGTTGAGAGAGATGTTCGGCTTTAGCCCTAAATATTAAATATTGTTTATGCAGAAACATTGCCAAGTTAATTTAGAAATGAAAACATTGACAAAGATTCACGTCGCAAGCTTTAAAACTGAAAGACTTTTTGCGATAGACGTACGATGGTCGGATGTTATTTTTTTTAAGATTTTTTCGCCTCAAAAAAAAACTAAAGCAAACTTTTTGGTAGAAGCTTACTCAAAAATGCACTGTATAATTCACATTTCTTGCTAAACTTTCCTGCGATAAACATTTACATTTACATCGATTTACATTCTATTGCAAGTAAATTCTTTATCTATAAATACATTTCGAACCCATCTAAAAACATAAATTATGTTCATATTTAATGTCCCTCAAGGGCCTCTTCAACCCATATTAATGGGCAACTTGTTGTTGGTCTGTGGTCAAATCAGCAAATATATAAAAGTAAATACACATCATCAGCATCTGAATAGTAACACTTTAAGAGCCAATAACATTAAAGCAAATGACAATAAAAGAAAGAAAAAGAAGAAAATGGTGCGGAAGCGCAAATTGTTTTTGGCAAGCTTTCGCAAAGGACAAAACATATCCATAATTTCAACAGCTGTCAAAGTAGAGCCAATAAATACGACGACGACGACGATGCGAAAGCCAGGACCATAATCGCATTGAGCTGATAAATTGTCCATAAGCTGGTAAGGAATGGCATGGTGTTTGGAGCAACTGCAGGCATCGCCTGCGTATTCATAGACAACAGTCGAGCAGGAACATGGCTGCATTTTTAGTTTGCCAGAAATGGAAAAATACTACAAATTGAATTGTCAAACACAAGAGCGCGCTGCACAATTTTCGAAGAAAGGCAGAACAAAACTGACAGCTAATTGTGCGCTCAAGTGAGCTTAAAAGGACATCACAGTTTTGTCCTTTGCCAACCAAGGAAGAGAAATGTAAAGGCAAGCCCACTGCAGATGTGAATTTTTCAGCAAATTTTGCAAATTTACAAATTTGCATTTACTTCTCGCCTGGCCATAAAATGCAGACTAAAACGTGACACATATCTTTTCCAAACAAATCATGGCCAATGACCAAATTCTGACAAAAAGAAAGTTTTCTAAAGAGTTTTCTTATTGTATTGAATCAAATTGAATTTTCCATTTTTTGCGGAAATGTTTGTGTGTTGGTTTTGCCTTGAAACTTTTGACTGCAGGCAGCTTATGAAATGTGTTGTCAATAAACAAATTGCCAGAATGTTGCCAAAGACTTTCAATGGCTGGCCAATTAGAAAGTTGGAATTTTGTGTACTTACTAGGGTCAACTGGCATATCTAAAATAGTTAAGAAAGTATTTAAAAATTAGGTTACAAACTTTTTCAGCATTTGACTTTGGTTTTAACAACCTTTTTTTTTTGCTGCAGTGGAATTACCCCAAACACTTGAAACTAATTTCAACAGAATGTCACCTTAAGCAAAAACCATTATCTCTGCGTGAAAATTGCCACATTAATAAATATTGATTAAGTTTACTAATTACATATAATAAAATCACTATTTAAAGATTATTTTTATATTAAATTTTTAGAATGTTTATCACATTATGAGTAATTCCCTTGGATGGTATTTTGTTTATTTTCTATTTACATTTAATTATGTGACAAAATCGGCCACAATAAGTTCGATGTTGGCTGATTGTTGATAACACTTTTGGGGATGATTAAAAAGGAACACGGGCAATTTTTGAATTATTTAAATGAATTCGGTTGAAAGCAGCTTCTAATTTCAAAGTATGTAAGTTCAATGATCCAAATTTACCTGATTTAAGAATTTGGTTGCAAGACGGCAAAGGTGCGATCAAGAAGCAACGGTGCCTTTTCGTTTTATCAATGTGATCGAAATAACATCTTTGGAGTTAATTTAAAGTACATTTCCTCAGAGAAAGTAGACAAGCATAAGCCGTCTTTTTTAATTGTTTTTTAATATTGTTGAAAAAACTTATATTTTACCATCCCAAATGATTGTACATATTAAATGAAAACAGCAAAAAATGTTCACTTAAGTTTTAACTTCAGTTACCAGAAAAATTGCGTATACGACACCTACGCCACATCGAAACTTGGCCAATGATACCTTGCATTATTTTCAAAGCTGTTAATTTTGAATTTTAATTCGAGCAACTAAAAAATATGGAGCAGATATCGAATCCATTTTTTTTGGGTATTAAGACAAAATTATGACGACGCAAACCCGATTTGGGACACAACCTTTAAGACTGTCTACTTTTGAAAGGGCGACTCAAGTAGCTAGCAGTTTGGTAACTGAAATGAACACGCTTTTTAGAGTATTGGAAAATTAACGTCAGTTGGTTTATTTAAATTCAGATGTTTGAAAAGCATAGAAGGAAGCATTTCTTACCACAAAAATTATAAAGCAAAGTATATCAGTGCTAAAAGACCGTTTTGAACCGAACCGGTTCCAACCCAGTATTCAAATATATTGCTTATGAGCCCGCGATTTCGGTTCGGTTAAAAAAAAATTAAACAATATTTTAGTTGTTATCTGTTTGATATATTACAAAAGAGTCTACAAATCGAAAGGCTAAACCATAGCGGTCTTATTCAAAAGTCATTAGTCTGCTACCTTGCCTGTCAAAACTATTTGAGAAGATCTTACTCCGTCAAATTGATGCCCATGCACAAAATATTTTTCCCTCACATCAATTTGGGCTTAGAGAAAAGCATGGGACTATTGAGCAAGTCAACCGTTTAACTTCAGACATTCGGACTGCGTTTAAGCACCACGAATACTGCTCTGCAATTTTCTTAGATGTTGCCCAAGCATTTGACCGCGTTTGGATGGTTGGTCTTATATTCAAGATAAGGACAATGCTTCCCCCAAATACTCACAAAGTATTAGAAAGTTACGTCAGTAACAGAGTATTTACAGTTCGTCAAAATGAGTACACAACGGAAGAGTTCACTATAGGAGCCGGAGTGCCGCAGGGTAGCGTACTCGGTCCTCTCCTATATGTAATGTACACTGCCGACATACCAACAGACCCTCGACTTACAATAAGTACTTTTGCGGATGATACGGCAATATTAAGCAGATCACGATGTCCAATTAACGCAACAAGTCTGCTGGCGAGTCACCTAGCTAAAGTGGAAGAGTGGCTGACGTTCACACTCAACAGAAGCACCTGTCCCCAGCTATCCTTAAATGCAACCCAGATCCCGCAATCAAACGATGTTGTATACCTCGATAGAAGGCTCACATGGCGCAAACACATAGAGTCGAAAAAGCTTCAAATCAAGCTAAAGGCCAACAGCCTTCACTGGCTAATCAACTCCCGTTCCCCTCTTAAACTGGAATATAAAGTCCTACTGTACAAAAGCATCATAAAGCCTGTCTGGACGTATGGCTCGCAGTTATGAGGAAATGCCTGTGCGAGCAGTGTGGACATCCTCCAAAGATCACAATCAAGAATTCTCAGAACCATCACTGGAGCGCCATGGTACATTCGCAATGAGTGCATCCACAACGATCTCAGCATTCCATTGGTCGAAACTGAAATAGAGCAACTTAAACAAAAATATTCTGAGAAGCTTCTTACCCACCCAAATCAACTTGCAAAATCTCTTTCCATGCTAGCAACGCATTCTCGTCTCAGGAGAAATGACCTACCAACCCAGCGACTGACTTGAAGGGCCGCAGAACACAAACTATCTCCAACAGGGGATGGTTTATAAAATAGTTTCTAGATTAAGATCTGCAAAAATTATTGTTAGTCTCATTAAGAGAAGATTCAATAAATACAAAATAAGCTTAAAAAAAAAGAAAGGTTTTAAAATCGGCTCCCTTGAAGGTCTAAGATTTTACATCCCCTATTTTCATAATAATGGAATGCCGACATGACGATCTAATAAATTCTCTTCTAACTAAAGCAATATTATTTGCGTCTTCCAGACTAAGTTGAAAGGCTATTAACGATATTTAACAAAATTTCATTTTGATAAATCTTGATCCGAACCAATGTTGGTCAATTTTGGTTCAAACCCGAGGGCTTGAGCTCCGCAGAGAATTTTAAAATGGCAGCCTTGGTATATATTTTCTTGATCAGCATGATGAGCAGAGTTGATGCTGCTTTCCCCGTCCGTTCATCTGTTTCCATGCTATCTCCTCCGTTAATTGACTATAAGCTAGTTCGAGTGAGAAAACAATTTTAATTTGTCAAGGGAAACGTTCTAAAACTTTGTGTGTATTAGTTTTCTATGCTTTTTCATAATACCACAAAAATTGAATAGACAATAATATGATGTAACTGCTACACAAAAGATAGGTCCGAAAAAAATCTTAGTAAGAAATATTTTTGCGTTTTCAAAGGTTACGTCTTCGAACTTGACATATACTTATTTTTATATGTTTCTTTGACTATAGCATAAGATAGTTGACATAGGAACGATCGGTCGCAAAACTTGTTTTAGTGAGAACAGTCTTTTTGTTTTCATTGGTATCTAATGTAGGACAATTTTTGCCAAATTTGATCAACATTGGATGAATATATCGTATAGCTGGACATTCTTATCGAGTATCGAACTTGTTAGTGATGTGTGATCTAGTGTGAACTGGAAACTGTGAACTGGAACCGCCACACACTTGGCATTGCTGGCGCCATCTATCTGCCTCAGTTGGCATTACTAGCGCCACATTGGAAATTTAACAACAACAAACGGGTCTAGGGTTGCCATGTTTTGCGCGGAAATATATTTTAAATTTTTCATTTTAGTTTTGCGTTACATGACTTTAATTTGAATTACAATTTTAGCTGGAATCATAAAACTTAGACCAACAGATTTTAATTAAACATCAAATTAATTCAAATCTCAAATAATGGATGTTTGGCCCTGTTCCGAATTCCGAGTCGGTTTTCGTGTAAACGTTTGCATTTAGAGTTAAGTCTTCGGAACAGGGCCGATTGTTTTTGCGAAAGATGCAACCCTGTTTGGTGGGTTGGACAATTATCTTGGGCCCAATTGGACCAAATATATTTCCCTCTAAGACAATGAAATCTCTCGGAGTTCTGGGTCACCGACAGATTTTTGGAGCGATTTGCAAACCAACCAAAGACTAAATCTCTGGAGATTTCCAGAATACACCCGATGAATTCCACGAGCTGATTTTTTGCTTACCAGAGGTACTCAGAGTATATTAAGTTTGTTCAAAAGTATGCAACAGCCAGAAGGAAGCATTTCCGACCCAATAAAGAATATATATAATATTCTTGATTAGCATGAACAGCCGAGTCGATCTAGCCATGTCCGTCTGTCTGTTCGTCTGTCGGTATGAACAAACAGATCTCAGAGATGGTAAGAGATAAAGGTTCGACGCGTATGGGACAAAAACTTTTTATACTTGCAGGCAGATCAAGTTTATTTTCAATTTTTGCAACGCCCCCACCCGCCCCCGCAATTTAGAAAAACCGTCATATCTTCGTCAGTTTTATAGATAGAAGGTTCGATCCTTCTGGACATATCTTGAAATCAAGACTATTTATCGATCCGCCTAAGGTAATGGTAAAGATCGGATGAACGGTTGTTGGGTTATAAGAAAAACAAACAATTATGGGCAGCACCGGTTGAAACGGTGATGAGCAGCACTTCACAGGTACAGAGTATACTATAGTCTGGCTTGACCGACTTTCATTCTATTTTTTTTTAAAGTGATTAATGTTGGTTAATTTATATGTATATTAGGGTGGGTTAAATTGTATGGGGCCGGAAAAACCTCCATGGGCTCATCGCGATTCTGGTACTATGGGCCATAACAAGTATTTTGCCCATGAAACCATACCTCTCAAATCAATTTCGGGCCTGCGAAAATGACGAAGGAGATATTTTCATATTTCTACGAAAACTCCCTTAGTTTTGAAGCTATCGAACTGAAATTTTGGACAGAGTCATCTTCAATAAAGTGAGCCTTGTTGCCAAGTGCAATTAACAGAAAATCAACAAAGATAACATATGAACAGCAGAGCAATGATTGCTTAGAAAGTCCTCCCGATCGAAGGCCTCCCGTCAAACATCTCATCACTGACGATTGACGAGTCATCAGTAACTTCAATGCAATTCAGTTCAATTCAAGCAAATTCTAATTTATTCAGTGGACCCGGAGAGTAACAACTTGAGGATAACAAGAATTCAAATTCTTCAATGCTATCAAGCTCCATTTGTAGGACAGCCAAAAGGTATAAAAGGGTATAAAAAGATCAAAAGTCCAATTTGCACGACCTGATCTCTCAGCTAAGTTTTGTATCTGAGTATCTGTCAGCCCGTATAAACAGGCGTCTGAGCAATCAGATGTAATAGAATCGGCTCAAATTGAACTGAACGCACAGCAGAGCGCTCAATGAATCATTGGTTTTGTAACTGACTTAAAACTCAGCTAAAACTCAGCTGAGCGATCAGGTCGTGTAAATTGAGCTTAAGAAGGACTAACAAACAAATTCTAACAAAATGACAAAATAAACAGCATTTGCAGCATATTTTACTGTTTTACTATCAAAAGAGTAATAAAAATGCAGTTCAAGCAAGGCGAAAATTAATAGGCCTGTTCCCGTTTTCGATTTCGATCAGATCATGTGGATTTGGAATTGAAAGCTGTTCCCGTTTCCGAAAAACGATCAAGTTATTCGGTTTGAAAAGTTTTTCTTAAGAGTCAGTGGAATAAAAAGTAAATGGCAATTTTCTTGGCAACGGTGATACTTCTCATCTTGCAAGTATTTTTATTTTAACATGTCAAATATTGTCAAGATAATAGATATATTAATCGTGTAGTTTGATTTAAAATCATTTATTTTAAACTTGTACCTAAGAAATTGCATGTAGACGAAAGCAAAATCGATCGAAATGAAACCAAGTTTTTCGCAATTCCGAATCAGCGCATGCGCAGAGCGAATTGAAATTGTTAAGGCTGCCTTATAGCTGAATTAAAATTCGATAACGATTCAAACTTTCATTCGAAAAAACAATCGATTTCTATTTTACTCGGAAACGGGAACACTAAAATGAAAACGATTCGGATTTGCGATCGTTTTGCTTTTTAATTCCACTCGGAAATGGGAACAGGCCTGTATGTGATGTGTACGAAAAAGATGTGTTTCGATCTTGAGAATGCACCACGTCCTAGAAGAATTTTTAAAGCCGATGTGTATAAAATAAAGTCGTTGGTCGATGCAAATCTTCGAATAACAACTCAGGAGCTGAAAGATTAAATTTGTCTAACGCGACCGACCACAAGCACTTGAAAAGTCTAGTATTAATTTCGAAGCTTGACATATGGGTTCCTCATGTTTTTACAGAACGAACTTGAGACCTCATACAACTTTGATGACTCGCCAAAAGCTTTTGCAGCTTGAATGGGATGTGCTACCACACCCACCATATTCTCCAGACCTGGCACCTTCGAACTATTACTTGTTCCGGTCTCTGCAAAATTTTTTGGATGGGAGAAACTTCACCTTAAATCAGAACGTCAAAAACCACTTGGACCATTTATAGAATACCTAGAATTTTTGGTAGTATGGTATTTTTTGTATATTTAACATTAGTTTAATTTTTAGCGCTTGGCTACCCAATTTACATGTAAAGGGACAGGCATATGTTAACACTGATTTGTTCATTTCCGTTGCTTAAAAGTGAATTAATTCAGCTCTTCAGCACTTGTTCCATTTTGTGGCTTTGGCTAATTTACGAAGTGACCAGATGAAAAATGGCCTTAAATTGAAATTCAATGGAAAAACAATTAATTAAGTCTTCGTATGCAATTAAATTGATATACCGCATACGGTATACGGATTGATGAGGCAGCAGGCGCAGCAGCCGGAGCAGCCGGACCTACATCAGCAGCAGCAGCTTGTTTGCCACATAAATAAAACCCCTTACGTAGTAGTATAAGCCAAGGACAAACACGTATACGTAATGTTATAGGAGCAAAGAGTCGAAAGCCATGAAATTTCATTACGTTCAAGTGCAGCAAAAGTTAAACTGCAAGCTAAACCAATTACATTTGCACGCCACCTACCAGAGCTGCCCGAGAGAAAACAACAACAACAACAATAAATCATCAGGAACTAACCAAGGAAGTAGCAGACGCGGCACAAAAACTACAACAACAACAACAAAAACGCCTGTGTATAATGAGCTGCAACTGAGACTTTAAACTGATTTATTCTCATCTCCAGCTCCGGGACCAATGATTCCTTCACTTGTCAGCTACTTGCCAAATGGTTGACCTGCCTACCCCGCCCGTCCCCTTTCGCAGCCGACAGTCAAAAACTCATTTATTATTTAAATATTATATGAAAGCACAACGAACCAAAAAAAAAAAAAACACGACAGAATACGGCCAACTTTTGTCAAAAAGTTTTATATTTTTATGGTGATGAGGCACCGCGCACAGCATGTTTCAAACGTCAACTTGAATGTTAATTTTTTTTTTTGTGTCAGTGGCAGGACCAACAGCAGGATGTGTAGTAGGTGTCAGGCCGCAGACACCCTGAAAGTAATTTCTGCTGTATTGTGTGTTAAATTGCATTGGGAAAAAGTTTTATAAAAATAAAAAATGATAGTCCAGAAGATGAATCAAAGAAATGTAAATTCAAAGACAGATGGAAATTTGTCTTAAGAAGATTAACAGACTTTTCTTATTAAGTGAAGTAAACGCAAATCGATATACCATGTCACATTTTGAGATGATCTGCGGTAGAGCAGCAGATGCTTTCAACAAATATATGAAATGTTTTATTTATGTATTGTGCAAAATTTTTCATGGAACAATCAATTTTTATTCCATTTTATTTTTCGAAAAAAAAAAACACAAAATATGCTCAAATAGTTTTTATCGCTAGACTCTCATCTTTCAGCCCAAAAAAAGTAAAATGAAAATATGACAACAATTTATTTCATGACATTTTGCACTTTCTGCTGGGCTTTTATCGTAGTCACTGTTTTGGGGCGAAATGTTCTTTCCATTTGCCTTTCTACATAAATAATTGTTTATAAGCACGTTCACATGGCACTTTGTCGTTGACTTTTGCAAGACCCCAGCCGCCTCCCCTTCCACCCACCCGGCAAACATTGTGCATGCAAAGCGAAGTCAAGTGGAAAAGGGAGCCCTTAGCCTTGCGTGACCCAAGTGTAAGAGGTGATAAATAACTGCAAAATGTAGACATCAACCGCAGTCTCTCTTCTGGCCAAAGTTGTGAGGCAAACAACAAGTTAGTCCTAAAGAGTTATGAACTTGTTTTACAATAATAGGCTAGCTAATGGCAAACTGGATTGGCCTGGAAAAGTAATTTTCTGATCTGTCTTTTTGGGGTTGTGGTTGTTTATGTGACTGACCTTCGCGTGCAGTCGCTGGCAACCTGTCCCTGGGTTTCGGTGCAGATAAGCATAACATACACAGCAGCAAATTGAGATAGTTTTTAAATGGGTAGGGGACAAAATGCTCTTAACTCTTGACTTTGCTGGTGTCCTTGTCTTTGTGCAGTTCTTGGTGAGCTAAAAATAAACACTGATGTAAATATGCTGCGAGCACAATAACAACAACAATAAAATTATTTAAATAACTGTAGGAAAGAGAAGCAAACAAAGACACCCAAGCACACACACACACACACTTCCACATAAGCAAATTAACTGTAAATACGCAGATAATAACAATTGTCCTCGGTCCTTCAACAGAGCTCAGTCTCAGGGTCTCGCTTGTTTACGGGTTTGTCATGCAAATGTAAACAGAAACCACAAAAAGAACTCAACAAATGTACTTATGGAAGTGGTTTTTGGAGGGGACTGAGCATAAAACTATTTTCCGGCTTAATTCCTAATTAATGCGCAATCATTAAACTAAATTTGACAACTTAATTGAACGCATATTGTTCCAGCTGACAACTGATTGCAAAGCAAAGTCATGAATTTCTAATGCAGTTCTCATTTCGTGGCATTAAGAGGGATGTGCGTGAAGTAATTTACAGTGAAGATTGCTTACATGATGGGGAAATCAGTCGGGAAGTGTTATATTAATTGAAACGGATTTAAAATGAAATTATGTGGAAATTGAATTGAATTAAAGTTAAATTGAAATGCAACTTAAACGAACGTAAAATTAAATTTGATTTAAAATAAATTAAGATGAAGTTGCAATTAAAATGAAATAAATATTTAATTGAAATGAAATTAAAGCGAGAAAGCGAAGCTAACTTCGTCTGTGCCGAAGTTTAAATACACTTGAAAGTTTTGTGACCACTGAGCTAATTTTGTGACCAATGACTTAATTTATAAGCTTTATGTCTTGTGACATCTTCAGCACGGCCGAAGTTTTGTATACCCTTGCAGTTTGTTTTTCTGAATAAGACTACTTTTCGTTCCTTACATTTCTATGGAAGCAATACTATATAGATGTACGATTTCGACCAAATTAAGTGGAATCTTAGAAAAGCATAACAAACTAACATGTACATTTTTAAAGGCGATTCCATTTAAAACAAAAAAGGTTTTCTCACTAGAACTTATTTTTCGACCGATCATTCACACTGCAGCTATATGCTATAGTCATCCGATCTTGACAAAACTTTGTGGAATTATGTAAAAGTATATAAAATAAATATATGTCAACGTAGGGGACGTTTCTATTGAAAAACAAAAAGTTTTTCTCAAAAGAACTAGTTTTTCGACCGATCGTTCCTATGGCAGCTATATGCTGTAGTCATCCGACTTTGACCAATTTTTGTAGAATCATGTGGGAGAATATAAAACAAATACATGCCAATTTTGAGGATATTTCCATTTAAGACAAGAAAAGTTTTTCTCACTAGAACTAGTTTTTCCAACGATCGTTTCTAAGGGTGCTACAAGGTGGGCCAAAAGAAGTCATCCGATGTTGTTTGGCTTTCGTTTTTTTTTCTAAATAAAAAACGTATATTCTGTTTTTTGATTATATTTATTTGAACCTTTAGAATTTTATTGGTCATTTCGAGAAGATGATATCGGCCAAATGGGCGCCGTTACAATTGATTGCCATACGGGCTCGTTTTATGGCATTTTTCATCACTTCGGCAAGAACTTCGGGCTGCAGATTCTCGCACTCGTGTCGAATGTTGTCCTTGAGGGCTTCCAAGGTCTCGGGCTTGGTTACGTAAACACGGGATTTCAAAAAACCCCACCAAAAAAAGTCTGGAACGGTTAAATCGGGCGATCTTGCAGGCCAGTGCAAATCGCCAAAACGAGAGATGAGGCGACCCGGGAACGCCGCCTTCAGAATGTCGGTGGTGGCTCGCGCAGTGTGTGCCGTTGCTCCGTCCTGTTGGAACCACATGTCCTCCAGTCCTAATTCGTCCAATTGCGGCAGAAAAACCCGGTTAACATGACCCTATAACGCGCACCGTCCACTGTTGTCGTTTGACCAGCGGCGTTCTCGAAAAAAATGGCCCGATGACTCCTCCAGCGTGAACAGCGCACCATGCAGTCACTTTGAGCGGGTGTAATGGCTCCTCGTGCATCACTCGTGGATTTTCGGTGCCCCAAAAGCGATAGTTTTGCTTGTTCACGAACCCACTGAGGTGGAAATGAGCCTCATCGCTCATTATGATTTTGGTCGAAAAATCGTCCATTTCGTCCTCGAGATTGAGGATGGCTTGGGCGTAGGTTACACGCGTTTGGCGGTCGACAGGCAGCAGCTGATGCACGGACTGGTCTTTGTACGGGAACATGCGCAGGTCTTTGACCAAAATTCGCCTTAGGGACGACCGGCTGATGGCTAATTGCGAGGCACGGCGTCTAGTCGTTGTTTCCGGCGACAGCTCGACATCCTCGGCAACAGCGGCGATATTCTCGGCCGAACGGGCGCTCCGGGGCCGGCCACTCTTGGCAACGTCTCGTGTGGTCCCATACTCTTCAAGGTTGGTGGCCAAACGGCGCAGTGTTTGCGCAGTCGGTGTAGGGCGGCTGGGAAATCTGCGACGGAATTCGCGCTGCGCCAACACCACAGACGAATTGTTACGCAAAAAATAGACACGATTATTCCGCATTCTTGGGGAGTATATCAATCCATGGCTTGTTCACTTGGATTCTACATCTGTCTAGTCCACAAATGTCAAAACAGATCTGACTTTGGCGGTTATTTGTAAAAATAAGAGCATCTTCCAATAGGGTGACTTCTTTTGGCCCACCTGGTATATGCTATAGTTAAAACTTTGTAGAATTGTGTGAAAGCATAACAAATAAATAAATTCCGATTTTTAGATCATTTCCATGGAAAACAAAAAGTTTATCTAACTAAGACTACTTTTCAGACTATACTTTTCTATGACAGCTATACTAAATATATAGATGTCCGATTTCGACCAAACTTAGTGGAAAGCTTAGCAAACTAAGAAATGTGAAGTTTGGAAGCGTTTCCATTGAAAACAAAAAAGTTTTTCTCACTAAAACTAGTTTTTCGACCTCTAGTTCCTATGACAGCAATGTATATGCTATAGTCATCCGATCCGGCCGGTTCCGTAAGATTTCGTGCAAAGTTTGGTGAAAATAGCTTTCAAACTGACGGAATAGATAGCATAGAAACAGACAGAATGACGGACGAACAGATGGACAGGGCTAAATCAAATCAGCTCGTCGTTCTGATCAATAATATATATACTTTATGTAGTCGGAGATGCTTCCTTTAATGCGTTACAAACATCCGGACAATTTTATAATACCCTCTGCAAGGGTATAAATAGGGACTTTTTTAAATGATGAAGAAAAATAGGGGAAAGTTAACTTCGGCTCGGCCGAAGTTTTATATACCCTTGCAAATTCCATTGAAAACAAAAAAGGTTTTTAAAATTAAGACTACTTTTTGGACCTTACTTTTCTATGGGATCTATACTATAAAGATGTCTGATTTCGACCAAACTTGGTAAAATCATGGAAAAGCTTAATACACTGTCAATTACGAAATTTGGAGGCGATCCCATTTACAACAAAAAAGTTTTTCTCACTAGAACTTCTTTTTCGACCGATCATTCATACAGCAGCTATATGCTATAGTCATCCGATTTTCAAAAACCTTTGTAGAAACGTGTTTAAGTATATAAAATAAAGAATATGCTAAACAATAAAAAAAGCTTTTCATTAAAAAGGACGTTTTCATTAAAAAAAATAAAAGTTTTTCTCTTTAGAACTAGTTTTTCGACCGATTATTCCTATGGCAGCTATATGCTATAGTCATCCGATTTCGACCAAACTTAGTGAAATCATGGGAAAGGATAGTAAACTAAGAAATACGTATTTTGGAGGCGTTTCCATTAAAAACAAAAAAGTTTTTCTCACTAAGACTAGTTTTTCGACCGATCGTTCCTATGGCAGCTATATGCTATAGTCATCCGATCCGGCCGGTTCCGACAAATGTGCAGCCTATTTGTACCAAAAGACTTCGTGCAAAGTTTGGTGAGGATAGCTTTAAAACTGACGGAGGAGATAGCATAGAAACAGACAGACGGACGGACAGACGGACAAGGCTAAATCAACTCAGCTCGTCATGCTGATCAAGAATATATATACTTTATGTGGTCGGAGATGCTTCCTTCAATGCGTTACAAACATCCGCACAATTTTATAATACCCTTTGCAAGGGTATAATAATGAACATAACCAAAAAGATTGATTCTGGAGAATATAAGTGAATTGAAGCAAGTGGTTCCAGCGACGTGTGGAAATTCTTCGACAAAATTGCAGATTAATTCAAATTAATTCAAAATTCTTCGGAATTTTTTGATAAACTATTTACATTAATATTAACAAAAGTTAAAATCAAATAATAATGTTGCGACGACACGAAATGATTCGATGGTGCCAAGACAGAACCATAAAAGTACTATGACTCAGTGATGACAAAACTTAAAACTTGTAGAATTCATCAATCAACAATTGAAAATAAGAAATCGAAGTACAACTACTTAAACTCAAAATGGGCCGTGTACCTACTAAATCGCGTTCCCTGCGTAAGGTCAATTCTTATACGAAGCCCCGACCATTGGCTACTCTCCGTTCCGGAAGAATGATCAATTCTAGGCAGGGATTGGAACAGCAAGAGGCCGTAACCGACGCCGAACGCCAAACTAACCAGGGCAATATCGAGGAACAAGAGGTCCACTCCAATGAGCAGCCTTAGATTGGACTTAGCAGCCAGATTGAATGCCAAAATCCATGTTAACGATTTTAGATGCCTAATAAAATTTGCCTTATTTTCGTTCTGGAAAAAATAAAGAAAAATAAAAAGGTCCTTACTCTACGAGTGCAGAGAACAGAATGGATAATAAGTTTCCTGTTAGACATAAGGATTGCCTGATTTGTCATAAATTCCCAGGCCTACTTGTTTCTCGATTTTTTAATGTCTTGACTTAAGAGTTTAAGGGGGGGTTCTCCATGTCTGGGCTGTTTTTTTTAACCTTTTTTTAAAAAAAATCTCGTTTGAAAACGCCAAGAGTTTTTCCTAATCTGTAATTTTTATTGTGTTACAAACAGATTATTTACATAAATATTAACAAAAAAAATTGAAATGTCGTTGCGACGACACGTAATGCTTGTTGGGCCGACGGAACAACTCCTTCCAGCCCTCGTACTAGAAACAAAGGTCGTGACTCAAGAATGGAGTAAAGAAAAAAGGGGAAGTTAACTTCGGCTCGGCCGAAGTTTTGTATACCCTTGCAGCTTCCATTGAAAACAAAAAAGTTTTTCTGAGACTATTTTTTGGACATTACTTTTCTATGGGATCTACACTATAGAGATGTCTGATTTCGATTAAACTTGGTGAAATCATGGAAAAGCATAATACACTGTTAATTACGAAATTTGGAGGCGATCCCATTTAAAACAAAAAGTTTTTCTCACTAGAACTTCTTTTTCGACCGATCATTCATACTGCAGCTATATGCTATAGTCATCCGATTTTGATAAAACTTTGTAGAAATGTGTCCAAAGTATATAAAATAAGTGTAAGCCAATAAAAAGGACGTTTTCATTAAAAACAAAAAAGTTTTTCTCACTAGAACTAGTTTTTCGACCGATCGTTCCTATGGGAGCTATATGCTATAGTCATCCGATTTCGACCAATCTTTGTAGAATTGTGTTTAAAAATATAAAATAAGTGTATGCCAATGATAAGGACGTTTTCATTAAAAACAAAAAAGTTTTTCTCACTAGAACTAGTTTTTCGACCGATCGTTCCTATGGCAGTATAGCTATAGTCATCCGTTTCGACCAACTTTTAGAATTGTGTAAAAGTATATAAATTAAGTGTATGCCAATGATAAGGACGTTTTCCACTAAAAACAAAAAAGTTTTTCTCACTAGAACTAGTTTTTCGACCGATCGTTCCTATGGCAGCTATATGCTATAGTCATCCGATTTCGACCAAACTTAGTGAAACATGGAAAGGATAGTAAACTAAGAAATACGTACTTTGGAGGCGTTTCCATTAAAAACAAAAAAGTTTTTCTCTTTAAGACTAGTTTTTCAACCGATCGTTCCTATGGCAGCTATATGCTATAGTCATCCGATCCGGCCGGTTCCGACAAATGTGCAGCGTATTTGTACCAAAAGACTTCGTGCAAAGTTTGGTGAGGATAGCTTTAAAACTGACGGAGGAGATAGCATAGAAACGCGAAGACAGACGGGCAGACGGACAAAGCTAAATCAACTCAGCTCGTCATGCTGATCAAGAATATATATACTTTATGTGGTCGGAGATGCTTCCTTCTATGCGTTACAAACATCCGGACAATTTTATAATACCCTCTGCAAGGGTATAAAAATAGGGGAAAGTTAACTTCGGCTCGGCCGAAGTTTTGTATACCCTTGCAGCATCCATTGAAAACAAAATTTTTTTTCTTACTAAGACTACTTTTTGGACCTTACTTTTCTATGGGATCGATACTATATAGATGTCCGATTTCGACCAAACTTGCTGCAATCATGGAAAAGCATAATAAACTGTTAATTACGAAATTTGCAGGCGATTCCAATTAAATGAAATAAGTTTTTTCTCCTAGAACTTTTTTTACGACCGATCAATCGTACTGCATCTAGTATATGCTATAGTCATCCGATTTTGATAAAACTTTGTAGAATTGTGTTAAAGCTTATAAAATAAGAATAAGCCAATGAAAAGGAAGTTTTCATTAAAAACAAAAAAGTTTTTCTCACTAGAACTAGTTTTTCAACCTATCGTTCCTATGGGAGCTATATGCCATAGTCATCCGATTTCGACCAAACTTTGTAGAATTGTGTAAAAGTATATAAGATAAGTGTATGCCAATGATAAGGACGTTTTCATTAAAAACAAAAAAGTTTTTCTCACTGGAGCAAGTTTTTCGACCGATCGTTCCTATGGCAGCTTTATGCTATAGTCATCCGATTTCGACCAAACTATGTGAAATCATGGGAAAGGATTGTAAACTAAGAAATACGTACTCTGGATGCGTTTCCATTAAAACCAAAAAAGGTTTTTTCACTAAAACTAGTTTTTCGACCGATCGTTCCTATGGCAGCTATATGCTATAGTTATCCGATCCGGCCGGTTCCGACAAATGTGCAGCGTATTTGTACCACAAGACTTCGTGCAAAGTTTGGTGAGGATAGCTTTAAAACTGACGGAGGAGATAGCATAGAAACAGACAGACGGGCAGACGGACAAGGCTAAATGAACTCAGCTCGTCTTGCTGATCAAGAATATATATATACTTTATGTGGTCGGAGATGCTTCCTTCAATGAGTTACAAACATCCGCACAATTTTTTTAATACCCTCTGCAAGGGTATAAAAAGAAAGATTTTGGAAAGCTAAAAAAGTCAAAATAAAAACAAGAAAGAAAGTCAGTCAAGCCCGGCTATAACATACTCTGTACCTGGGAAGTGCTGCTGATCAAGAATATATATACTTTATAGGGTCGGAGATGCTTCCTTCTGGCTGTTACATACTTTTGCACAAACTTATTATACTTTATGTACCTTTGGTACAGAGTATAAAAAATATAACATAAAACTAAAATCATGTTTATAGGAAAATCTGTAGTTACTGAAAATGAAACGATTTGATTTTGTATCTTATCTGAAGTTAAGGAATGCATTTTAATGTGTCCAGAGGAGTGAAAAATATAAATAAAGTTTCCAATCAAATTGATATGGAATTCATTAATAACTAAAATTAAAATTTTAATTTTCAGTTTAAGCAAAATGATATCATAATTAAAGAAATCGGATCTATCACTTGTACATTAGTGTTGTGTAAAGATTGTTCAATTTGATGAAAATTTTTACTTTTAGCTATTTTTGGTGTTTCAAATTCAATTTCCGTTTTATTTAAAAATGCAAACGAGTGTACACCGAGTTTTTTTTACTGTCTGCAGCTGGTAAACTTATTTGGTTCTTCATATTGGTCATAAGAGTTCAATTTGCTACATTCTACATGTTGGCTTTGGTTTATAGACAAATATTGTGATTCTTTGTGGTTTTATCCTACTTGTTGGCAGATTTCTGACTAAAGTGGACATAACAAAACATGTATTTTTTGATAAACATATCTTGTAAAATTTTGAAGAGTCTTCTCAACATTACTGATAACTATTACCGATCGGACGGTGTAAAACAGTCAAACTAGAGGTACCGCTCTCCATAGATTCAACATTTTTAGTCGCTTTTGATTTCCCATTACAGAGCCCAACTTCTATCGATATTTATCAACAATGAAATTATCGATTGTGTAGTATATGTTTATCGGGAACTAGCTGAATACCCGGCGTCGCCCGGGTCCTTATGATAGTGTTGGCTGCAATCTATTTCTCTACTTTCTATTTGACCGTTTGGTTTATATCTCGAACTTACTTTTCTACAATTGCCGTCTATCAAATCTTCACAATAATCCAGGCTCAAGTCAAAAATTGGCGAATTTCGCAATATTTTGGACAGTGTAATCTACAGCTTCCATTTACCAACGCCTGCATTGTAATATAAGAATTGAGCGCTTTCATAAATACTTATAAGGTAATATTGCGGTAATAAACGCGGTCAAGCGTTCAACCATTGCACAAAGTTTCAATGCAATCGGATGAGCGGTATAGTTTTTTAAATTTCGCGGTTTTAGGACCATTTCCCTCACATTTCTTTAATTTGTAAACCTTTGCCGGCAATCGTCCAACTATTCCCCAAGGTTTTATCACAATCGAGCATTGTCAAATTTCGCGGTTTTTGAACCATTTTCCGCCCATTTCTTCTACTGGGAAACTTTCCCGGGCAAACGTAGAACCTTTCCCCCAATTTTTCCGAAAACGTACACTTTGCAATTTTTGCGGTTCTTGGACCATTTTTCGCAAATTTCTTTAACTTAGAAACCTTCCCGGCAAGCGTTCAACCATTCCCCAAATGAACGGTATAAATTTGCAATATTTGCGGTTTTTGGACCATTTCAAAGACATGATCCTATGACACTTTCCTGATCGATATGAACATACTGTGTAAAATTCGTGAATATCGGTTCAGCGGCTCAGACGCCGGGTGGCTCAGCGGCTAATGTGCGCGACCGCTGTGCAAGAGGTTATGGGTTCGATCCCGCATCGGAACATCTAATGAAAAGTTTTTTCTTTGAATAAACTTTACACCCGGTCACCCCTCTCTGCTGTTGGCGCCAGCTTTGTACTAATTAGCCAAGCAAAAGTTTCTCAAAATGCCGTTCGGATTCGGCGTTAAGCTGTAGGTCCCTTTCTCTTGTGCGAAAATTAGAAGCGCACAGGCCAAGAGATTGAGAGATGCTCGGCTTTGGCCCTTTGGGGCTGTGTCAGGCCATTTTACATTTTTTACAGATGTATAGATATGCTTATCGAAATGAAAAGCTTTAAGGAGGATATTTAGTTCCTCAGAGAGAGATAAAGAAACATTGTAGAAGGAGTGAATCCAACCTGAAACCAAAATCTTTATACAATTAAAGAAGTGGCGGGATATAAGAATTAAACAAATGCAGGAAGGTGTGTTCCAAGAAATTGTCAATGTCTGAGAGCGCACTAAAGGCCTAAGTGGGATACCCAGAAGACAAATACCGCAGCTTAACCATGAGTCTTTGTTCGGCCGCACATTTTTGTGGTTTTTCTTTTCAATCAATGGCCATTCAAGGCCGAGTTTTAATATGAATTTACTTAAAGAAATTCCAAAGAAAGGAACACAAGTCAATTAAGGCACCAAATCTGAAAAACTACCCTTCAGATGACTGACATAAAAGCATGCTAGTGTTTTTATGTGCTAAGCTTAAATAACAAAGCAAAGTTGATAAATAAATTAAGTCGAAACATTAAATTTTTTCGACAACTTTCCACTTCTGGCCATGGCATATTTATTTTTGCCATATTTCGCTTTGTTTTCTTATTTAAATGGCAAAAATAGCATAAATAATTCCTGCTTTCTGCACGCCAAAAGTTATGTGTTTGTTTTTCATAAATTAAATAAATTACGCGCTTAATTTAAAAAGGTGAAATAATTCAATCAACTGCTCAGTCTGTTTGCTGACTCAAATCAACTGTTGGTGAAATAGCTCATTTGGTATTTTATGAAGCACTTTACCCGGAAAACTCATTCATAAATTTTCATTCATTTTTTTTTTATTTTTCTCCCACTTTCAATAGCCAATTAAGAGCTTAAAGCTGCGCTTAGCCTGGCCCTTCCTTCTCTCTGGCGAAAAAACAATGAATGATTCATAAAATATGCACAGACAGGCGGCAGCAGTCCATGATGATGGCTCATTGTTAGCTGCCACTGCTGCTGCCTTCGGATTATGGCATTTTTGCTGCCTTTAGTTTTCAATGTTTATAAATTGTTTGTGCAGAACGCGGATTTGTTGCTTCTGCTTGGGGATTTACTACCAAGCATTTCTATATTTAGCCAGGCATTTTTAATTGAATCTTCAGCGCGCTCTTGAAGTGTTTTTTAATTAGATTGTTCACAAACTCAAATGGCACATTTTCTAATCAAAAGTTTGTGGGCGGCAAAAATATGCTTGAATAAATGTAAATGGAATAATATCTATGTTGGTTTTGTGGTGTAACTAAAATGCTATTCAAATGCAAAAGCCGCATATGATATTCATGGTTTAAAAAAGTTGACACTTTTAGATATAGTTACATATGTATCTGTGGAGAGCTTTTGACGGCATTTAGTTTATTATTGTGGTTGTTGTTTTAACGTTGTTTACATTTTACTGGTAAAATGTTTACACAAACGAATGTGATGGACGTTTAATAATGGGTGTGTCAATTGAGGTTACTCATGTGGTATTTAATTACATCATGTAAAGAGAGGTCATTGTTTTTCTATTAAAATATATATATGTAATAGGCGAGAAAAAATAAAAAATGTCAAACATCCAGCCAATAAAACACCATGAACGCGAACCACTGCTTTTTATATGAATGAAACTGCTATTGTGGTTTGGAGGCTTTAAAAATATTAAATATTACGAGGAAGACAAGAAACGGTTACAATTTGATGGTTGGCAAATCAATCGATTAGTTAGATTAAGTTTTGATTATCGCATGCCAACTCAGATAAGCACACCGACGTAGAACAATTTAATTAATCATTGTGGCTTAAAATAAATAAAACAGAGATTGAAGCACCAAAAACGTACACACATTGAGGCGACTTCGATTGGTCAGCTTAAGAATCATTTAACAGTTAAAAACAAGAAAGATAGTCGGTCTAGCCCGACTATAACATACTCTGTACCTGTGAAGTGCTGCCCATCACCGTTGCGACCGGTGCTGCCCATAATTGTTTGTTTTCTTTATAACTCGAATATCGTTCATCCGATCTTTAAAATTCATTCAGTGGATCGATAAAGAATCCCGAATACTAAATATGTCCAGAAGGACGATACCTTCTATCTATAAAACTGTGGAAGATATGACGTTTTTTTTCGATATTACGGGGGCGGGAGGGGTCGTGGCCCAAAATTGAAAATAATCTTGACCTGCCTACAAGGGTGATTTTTTAAGAGCTATAGGAAAGTTTTATAAAAAAAAACACATATAATTCAGAAAAATGCATGAAATTTTTATTTGAATCGATTGTACGGTCCAAATAATTTAATGTTTGAAGATTATTTTATGCAAATGTTGACCGTGACTGCGCCTCAAATGGTCCATCCGCTTAGTCCAATTTTGGCATACTCTTTCCAACATTACGGCCGGTATCTCACGAATAAATGCTTCAATGTTGTCTTCCAATGCGTCAATTGAAGCGGGCTTGTCTGTATAGACATGAGCTTTAACATAGCCCCACAAAAAATAGTCTAAAGGCGTTAAATCGCACGATCTAGGCGGCCAATTGACCGGTCCCGAACGTGAAATAAAATGTTCACCGAACTCGCCTCTCAATAAGTCCATTGTTGCGCGTGCTGTGTGGCATGTGGCACCGTCTTGTTGAAACCACATGTCATGCAAGTCAAGCTCTTGCATTTTGGGCAAAAAAAAGTTGGATATCATCTCACGGTAGCGCTCACCATTCACAGTTACGTTACGATTCGCATCATCTTTGAAGAAGTACGGTCCAATGATGCCACCAGCCCAAAAACCGCACCAAACTGTGACTTTTTCTGGATGCATTGGTAGCTCTTGCAATGCTCTGGCTGATATTCACTCCAAAATCGACAATTTTGCTTATTTACGTACCCATTGAGCCAAAAATGAGCTTCTTCACTGAACACAATTTTTCGGTAAAAAAGTGGATCTTCGGCCAACTTTCCAAGAGCCCATTCACCAAAAAATTCTACGTTGCGGTAGGTCGTTTGGCTTCAATTCTTGCACCAGCTGTATTTTGAAAGGCTTCACACCTAAATCCTTCCGCAAAATTTTCCACGTTGTTGAGTAACAGAGGCCCAATTGCTGCGAACGGCGACGAATCGATAATTGATGGTCATCATTAACACTGGCCGATACAGCTGCGATATTTTCTTCAGTTCGCACTCAAGCGTGTTGGTGGTTTAATGTCCAACAATGTAAATTTGGTGCGAAATTTAGTCACAATAGCCCGAATAGCCGCTTCAGTGGGTCGATTAAACTGACCATAAAATGGAAGAAGCGCGCCATGAACTTTCTTAACAGAGCACGCATTTTGATAATAAAATTCAATAATTTGCAAGCGTTGTTCGTTTGTAAGACGATTCATGGTTAAATTATAGACCAAACTGAAGATGTTTGACAGTGAAACAAAACACGAAACGTGCGTGAGCTGTTTAAACCAGTATTGCCAAAAAGATAATAGCTAAAAAATCACCCTTTACAATCAAGCATAGCATTTACCTGACATTGTCAGCGTGCATATGGACTTTACAAAACTTGAAAGATCATACCTACGGATAATAACAAACAGCAGAGAACATAGCCTTAAGGAACATCAACATTGTTTTCATTTAGTTTTTTTCTAACCTCATCAGCAATATTTATGTGGACTGTTGGGCAGCATTTTTATTTTCTAAATCCTGATTCCACTTCACTTAACAATGAATTGCTACCAAAAATTTTTTGAATGTGTGCATAATACGCACAAAGGCATTTTGCCAAGAACAGCATATGCTAAGGGCCAATCTATCAATGGGCGTATTCAGCAGATAAATCCGATTTACGATTTTTGATATACGATTTGCGATTGCTTATAATTCTCTGCTGACTGACAATGATTGCTAAGTTTAGGTTATTTTCTGGCTTTAGTATATTTGGTCAAAAATACATTCACACCATAAAAATTCAAGCTTTAGTATTAAATACATTTGACATTTGAAAATGGATGTACGCGTTGAGAGTAAATAGACTTTGGGTTTTTAACAAGATTATATAAGGACTTATACTCTTGGACGTATATAAGGACGTTTATAAGGACAACAGTCAGAACTTTCGGAACATACGTCTTGAAAAATAACCGATTGTAGTAATCTGCGGCGTTTCCTACAGGTTGCTTAATAGATATATGGCACCCATCAATTGCCCCAATCGCTCCTGGGATTCCACGCGATTTTTGTTTAAATGTTTGTGCAGAAAAGCTTGATGTGAGTCATTTGGCCATTCACATATGTAGGCATTAGCCTCGATAGAGTCCCTGTTATGTTGTAAAATATTTGGTGGCCTGAACTTGTTGGAATGTCGAATCGATCGCCAACAGACGAGAAAGATTCCTGCTTACTTAGCAGCCAAATTGAAAATAGCATCTTCTGTGAAAAACATACATTTGCAATTGTTTCATTCTCTGTTAGTGCCGTTGCATTTGTGTTACACCAAGAAGTTCCTGGAAATCGCAAAGTTAACAGAATTCTATTATCATGCATAAAACATATTTCATATATGAACCTCAAAAGTTGTGCGTGGCATCCTAAAATGCGCCTTGAATTGGTCCATTCTGTACCTGGGAACTGTTTCCTCGTAGAATGATTTAGAGCGAAGGCGATTCCTTTTGATTTTTCGATTGCCCCAATAGCGGCTACAAATGGGTTGCTCATCGACCAGATCAGCAATCATACCCATATTAAATTCATCCCAACCGTCCCCAAAATTTACTCTTTATGTACAATTTTGTTCATTTATTTTTAGTTTTGGGGTTAACAGTTGGCCGTGAAATCGGTAAACGGTCTCACCAATCATACATTTTATATGATTCCATCTCAGCAATCATGTTCGAATCGTCGAAATTATTCAGCAGGTAAAATCGGCAATCATAAATCAGAAATCGGAAATAAATTTAAAACAGAGATTTATCTGCTGAATACGCCCAATGCCTATGTGATAGAAAGAGACAGAATGATATTTGTTAGATAGAAGATGGCTTGCTTTGTTTTTCCGTTTGATTATTTTTGTATGTTATATTTTGGCAGTTATATTTGAACTATTTTCAAAAAGACGAAATAAAATTTGAAATATAAAGTTTGATGCCAAAAATTAAAATTTTAAGCAGTCTTTAACCTTAATTGCACCAAAAAATTGCTCCAAAAGGTCCTGGTTAAGCCTACTTGTTAAAATATATTCAATGTTATATTTATCAGCCAGATAAATAAATAGGCCATCAACGGATGCGTGGCTGATTATTATACCCTTTTGAAATGGCGCAATTTTGGAGGATTGGGGTAAAATTTGGAAACTCATTAGGCTTGACATATCTTGCAATATGCCTTTCTGCAAATCTATATGTTTCCCATAAGTTTTTGCAGTGGGAGTTACGTTGTCGGTGGTGACTTTGCTGTTAACTACGTCTCACACGCTTTATAAACATCAAGGCCCAACGAGTGGCAACGTCTAATTGCACATGCAGTTGTTTTGCAAAAAAGCTGCGTGGCTAGCTTAACCTTTTGCCTGCCTACCGAACGAACACATAAATGCTCCTCGGTCACCTTAGACGCAATTAAAAAATCTGACGAGAAAGTGTGGCTTAATACCTGCTTCACTGTTTGCGGGGTTATAATGTTCCCATTCACGTAAAGCCCGGTATCTAGAAAGTAGTGGTTGCGGATCAGCTTGATCAGGTGGGGCACATCAGCCAAAACAAAAGTCTTAAGTTCAGGATTTACTGGATGTTGAAACCAGGTCTTCTCTGAAAATAGAAAAATGCACATGAACCAGGGCCTATAGACTCTTCCCATATTGTTTTTTTTTCCAAGTCCTTGGGAACTCGAATGAGCTTAACGTTGCTTCGCGCAAACGATTTACTGCAAATAACACAATAACTCGACATCTTTTCACACACTAATATCAGATATGACAGCACGAATAAGACTATTACGCATACATACAAAACAGCAGAATAATTTATCCGTAGCCTACCTTTCGCTTTCAGCACTCACAGCATACTGGCCCTTTGGCCCTACAAACAGAGAGAGTGCTGTCTCGGACGGCTTCACCTTGTAAGTTCCATCATGCTCATCATTAGGTAAGGCAAAATTTTGGCTCTTTTTTTTATATTTTGGGAAAATTTGAAGTGGCGAGAACGAGGACTGTTTTTAAGATGCTTTAAAAAAGGCCAACTGCATTTGATTTTATCTGGATAATTCGGTCGAAGACATCACAAGAAATGACACAGCCAAATAAATAACTTTTATTACAAAAGTGTACGGATTCCAATTATATAGTTTGTTCCAGATCTCTAGTGGCTTTTCAAAAATACTAAGCCGAGTATTGAAAACAGGGCTAAATGTTCACATAGAAAACAGTTTAGTCTTACCCAAATTTTAGTACACACACAGAGACTTTTTAAACTGCATTTGTCCTTTAAAGCGATTAACATATTTTGTTAAAGATAAAATCAGCAGGCAGGGTAACCTTAAACGTCGAAGCTGTGTTTGACACGTTTTTTGGCACAACCCACACTGGACTAACAAACGGCCAAATTTTTGGCATGAAGTCAACAAATGTAGCCACAGAGTTGAGTCCTGGTGAATTGGAAAGATTTCGCGCTCACCGCCATTGTAGTTTTAAAAAAAGAAAATGGCAATGAAAATTTGTTAAATTTCCATAATATAAGTCACCGAGATTACAAATATTTTCGGCTTGCATTACGATGCATTAACTTTATCTACATAATTTTACCGAATATAAATTTATTTAATATTTTTCCTCCTTGCTTAAATATTTATTAATATCAATATCGAGCACGGAAAATCCATCAGTTTTATGTTTAGGCGGGGCGCCTGAGCTATTTGGCTTTCCATTACTCATACGCCGAATATGCCTGAAAATGGTCAATGACTTCATAAAAAGTTTACCAAAACACCCCAAAACAATTTGCTTGCTTTTTGTCAACATATCAAAATATTATAACGCAGGGGCTCGGCCGAGTCATAAACTGTGTTGTTATATGGCACATAACCTAAGGATAAGCAATTTGGTGCAGTAATTAGTTTTGAGTGCTGCCGAAGAAGTGGAGAACAGAAACAAAAGTAAAAACAATTAGCCAGCAAATCGCAGGCAATCGCTTTAAATGAGGTGAGGCTAAATTGGAAAGGAGAAGGGTGGCTGGTTTAACCGAGCTACCATAGACGGGTATGTGAACAGGTGCAGGTGCAGCCACAGGGGAGGTAAGTTATCGATTGGTAAATGTGGGGGGACAGTCATGAAAGCGCATTTTAAAAACTAAACTCAACACTTAACAGCAGCTGCAATTTTCTAAGTCAACAATCACGCCTCCCAGCATGAAACAGCAGTTTAACCAAATACTAGAAATGAGAACTTATTTAGTTTCGCACTGAGAGAAAAAATTGACGACATGGATTTTTCCATTTGAACAAAAATGAAATGTATCTTGCGTTGTAGAAATTCTGCATTCCATCAGCTAATTTTCATGCTTAATTATAATAATTATTTTTGAAATTCAACACCTAATTGGAGCTGTGTTTTTTTAAACTGTAGTCAGCTTCATCGCTGGTTTCCCCTGACGCCATGCTGTCCCCTACACACCATGACGCTGGCGACACTTGGACGCACTCAACGGGGCGGTTTGGGGGTTAGTTCACTTCATCATCGCATTAATCATACGCCATGTTGAGCATAAACACACTTCTTGTTGCATTTTTTACACTCAATTTTCATTTGAATTTTAAGCTTAAGGCCTTTATTATGCAGTCAGACAATTTGGATGAAAAAAAAGTGGGCATCTGTCGTTGAGAACGAGCAACTTTTCGATTGTCTCAGCGCCCATGCAAAGTTTGGCAACTTTGTTAAGTTGCCATCGCCACAGTCAAGTTCTCAATCGATTGCCTGCTAGTGAATTATAAAAGTTTTTAAATAAAAAATTTCAATAATTATGCAAGAAGAACTCAAGATGCTGCTTAAACATTGAAAAGTTGCTTACTGCAAGGAAACGTTGAAGGAGCGGGGGCAGAACATTATTTGTTAAGCGAACATTCTGTGGCTTCTTCGGTGGCTTCCTCTCTGCTTTGCACCACTTTGCATAAATATTTTGAGCTGTGTGTGAAAATCGGTTTTAATGCATCCTGCCGGAGCAGTACGTGAGCTTTAAGTGGCTGGGAAGAGGATGCGGTCGGAAGAGGGGCATTTACATTAAAATTTATGCTGATATTACGCATACGCCATGTTGTCAGCACATTGAGTTAGGAATTGCTGGATAAATACGTGTGAGAGTTTGGGTTCTTTTTTGTCGAAGCAGGTAAAAGTACTGAAATAAAAACGAAAATATCGTGAAAGGAAAGTTAAAAAACAAATTGATGACAAGACTGCTTTTTATTAAGTTTGATTCAAAATCATTACATATAATTAAAAGTGAATGTATGATTGTATCAGTGTGGCCAGTTTAGATATTTACTTGCTAGATCTAGTTGCTATTAGCTGGCAGTTTTTAGATCGAAATTTGTTGTTCTTGGTTATTTCACAATGCAAATGAATACAAAATAAGTCCGATCGAAGCCTACACAGAGAAAAAAATGGTATTATATGGGGTCAATGTTATATTTTTTCATATCATTAAAAAGCCGATATTATTAAGTTGAAAATGACCTGAAATTCACATAAAAGTGAAATTTTTTCATATCTATTTGATGCATTTTCTAATAAAGAGTATATTAATGTAATGTAATAATAATATTAATCACTAAAAATCTACTATTCAATGTCAAAATGATATTACTTAGCTGCAATTTGACATTTTTTAGCGTCAAAATGATACGAAAAAATTTATATTTGCCAAATATCAAATTAACCAGCCCAGATCGAATTGATATTGACATATTTCTTTCTCTGTGTAAGCATTTTGCTATAGAACTTCCTCCTAATAAAACGCTTCAGAAGTGAATTAACCAGTGATGAATGAAAGAACGTTCTAACTAGCATATAAGCATAGTATAAGGGAAGCCATGTTTTTTAGTACAAATCCTTTCAAATCTGACGGGTTCTGTCACTAACGTGGTTCAAAGAAAACGTTGAGAGTGATTCGTGGTGAAAACTAAATAGCTCAGAATGCAATATTACTTATATTGTTTGGATTTTTAGAAATTTTCATTTGTTTTATTTATTTAATACCAGCAGTTACCTAGCGAGAGATCAAGAGATTGAAAGAAGCTCGGCATTTTACATTTTTACATTTTACAGTTACCCAGCGGAATTTTAAGATTATTTTATTATTGTCAGCTATCAACGTTATGAAAATCTAGACCACTCTAAACTTTAAAGATCTTTACCCGTCAAACCAACCGGATGTACTTCTAATAAACTACATTCTATACCCGCGTTGGACTGTAGACAACGAAGAAAGCTCATCTATACGTAAAACCCTCTTTTTATTCAACAGCAAGCTGCAAGGGTATACAAAGCCCCGGCCGAGCCGAAGTTAACTTTCCCCTATTTTTATACCCTTGCAGAGGGTATTATAAAATTGTGCGGATGTTTGTAACGCATAGAAGGAAGCATCTCCGACCACATAAAGTATATATATTCTTGATCAGCACGACGAGCTGAGTTGATTTAGCCCGTCTGTCCGGTCTGTCCGTATGACAGTTTCTAAGCTATCTCCTCCGTCAGTTTTAAAGCTATCCTCACCAAACTTTGCACGAAGTCTTTTGGTACAAATACGCTGCACATTTGTCGGAACCGGCCGGATCGGATGACTATAGCATATAGCTGCCATAGGAACGATCGGTCGAAAAACTAGTTCTAGTGAGAAAAACTTTTTTGTTTTTAATGAAAACGTCCTTATCATTGGCATACACTTATTTTATATACTTTTACACAATTCTACAAAGTTTGGTCGAAATCGGATGACTATAGCATATAGCTCCCCATAGGAACGATCGGTCGAAAAACTAGTTCGAGAGAGAAAACTTTTTTTTTGTTTTTAATGAAAACGTCCTTATCATTGGCATACACTTATTTTATATACTTTGGACACATTTCTACAAAGTTTTATCAAAATCGAATGACTATAGCATATAGCTGCAGTATGAATGATCGGTCGAAAAACAAGTTCTAGTGAGAAAAACTTTTTGTTTTAAATCGGATTGCCTCCAAATTTCGTAATTAACAGTGTATTATGCTTTTCCATGATTTCACCAAGTTTAATCGAAATCAGACATCTTTATAGTATAGATCCCCTAGAAAAGTAATGTCCAAAAAGTAGTCTTAGAAAAGTTTTTTTGTTTTCAATGGAAGCTGCAAGGGTATACAAAACTTCGGCCGAGCCGAAGTTAACTTTCCCCTATTTTTTTTTTTTTTTTTGAGTTATGTGTTCGATTGATTTTGAAAAACCATTAAATTTACTTTTACTTACCCTTACTGTTTCGACTCAGACTTCCAAAAAACCTCGGAGTTTCCGACTTCCAAGCGGCTTGCAGCCTCATTTAGGGTCGATTTCTTATCTTCTAGATAGCTATGTGTCAAATAAACTAAAAATTTAGGTCCGATTTCACATCTTATAAATACATAACAGATTAAATTTTAAGCTTGCCTTGAAAATTTGTGAAATCGAGCCTTACTAGGCTATTTATTTATGTGACAGACAGTCCTTTATAGTATATTTTCAATCTAAGCTCCTTGAAAAGCTTTTTTAGAGTTCTTGTTAGATGCCGAGTCTCTGTTTTAGGCTGTTTTTTTTTGGCATTTGCGCGCATGCTTCCTTGGAGTTCCCAAACCGTTTTGCCGTCGCGGGCATGTAGAGACTGCTCTTTTGGTAGACATTTCAGGCAGAAGTTCGCCGATGAGTGAGGATTTGGTCCCTCATGAAGCATCTGCCCGATCTACCAAGCCTCCTTTGTTGTATTGTGTGTGCGTCCGTTTAAAGTTATGCAAATAGCATAACATGACCTCGAGCCAGCTAAAAACTGCAAGTATTTCCATAAAATGTTTTTGCTAATTTAAGTACGTTTGGTATGTTTACTATTTACAGACGCCTCTTCCAATTCTTCCACAGCTTCTTCCTTTCCCTCTTCCTGTTGTTGGTAAATATGGCAGTGGTAATGTTATAAATGCACCACAAATGTTGACCAAGTGGTGCACCACTTGGAAAAAAAGTCCTTCTTGGGCTTACGTTGAGTAGGCCTCCTGGGGAAACCACGTTAAGATGCGCGCCTTAAACTTAACCTCAAAAATGGGGCCTGGCAAAGAGTTCATTACAGATCCAAAAGGTGGGAAGTTTTCCTCAATTTCGCCCTCAAATTCAAGCAAACTTTCGTCCTACTCATATGCTAAGAATATTTTCTAAATATTTATTTGCAAAAACAAGAAAGTTTTATATGGGCAAAAAAATTGATTTCTGTACGTAAATTCTTCATAATTCGCGGTCCATCGAAGACATTTTGTCAAAATTTTTTAAGTATATGGATGGATAGTAAACATTTACCTAAGTAAACGCTCACACTAGAAACTTATCCACACAATTCAAAGGACCCGAGCAACGCCGGTTATACAGCTAGTGCTTAATATTTTAAAGCTTTGAACCATGAGTTCAAAGCTATTTTAAGTGCAACTCATTTCCTGGTATGACGAACAATATTTGAAATTCTGTTCTTGGTCCAAAACAGACTGAAATTCAAGTTTATGACTTTAGCTGCTTAGCTGTCTCGTCTCAGCTGTTGCTGCTTTGCTGCTTTCATTTATATTCTCATGTCAAATTTAATGTAGAGCAATTTGCCAAATGTTGCATGCCACATGGCAAGCCAAAAATCTGAGAGGGCGTCAACTGGGTTATGAGCGGAAATTTGTCAGGCGTCACTTGAAGCGCTAATGAGCTGCAGTTTGGATTTTCCCGCCCGAGAAGAAGGAGCAGCATAGAGAAGGGGCGTGGCCAGTTTGTGCTTTGTGGTGGAGTTTTGTGGCCATAAAGCATTTTACGACTCGCCGAAAGTTGGCTCCCAACTATTTCTAGGCAACATATGATAGCAATATATTTTATCCCTAATCCCACACACACGCACTCCAACTCAATAACAACATAAAAGTCAAAGAATTAATCCTTTCATGCCAACAGCCAGCCACATGAGTGGCTTCCAGTGGACTCAGTCAGATAGTATTGTTAATTTATATAGTGGATAAGTTGGGCTGCCATCGCTAAGCCACCGCTAAGCTGATGTGAAGGACATTAAAAGCCTTGTTAAATGTGCCGGATCAGTGTTTGAGTGTCGAACAATGTGACATCTGGGCCATGGCAATTTGATGTTGTCTGGGCAGGAATCTCTATTTCGTGGCTAAGTAAACATTTGCGCTTAGGTATGGAAATATCTTATTGCCAACCGAGACCAAGAGGCATGTGCAAGGGTAATCAAAAGGTTTCTTTTTCTCTCTAGACGACTTTTAGTTACGCCTGAAGACGCCGTAAAAGTCTGCTTCCGACACATGAACTGTTTGTCTCATATTTCTGAAAGAACAAAACGAATTCAATTTGAATTGCTGTATGTGTAATGCGGCATTCAGCTGGAAATAATTTAAATAAATGATGGCGTTTTATCATTAATAATTATTTTAATGGGGCGGCACTTCAAACAGCTTTTGGGTAACATTTTTGCATATCTAATGCACAACCACCAAAAAGGTGTCATAGAGAAGTGCCCTAATGAATTCGTAATGCCTGACATACATCACGTATGAGTAAATGATCAAAAGACATTGAGTAAGCCACAACTAAAATCAAAACCTTGAGCTTGTTGTCCTTGTTTAATAAATATCTCAAACCTTACAGTTCAATGGCTGCCACTCACATGTGAATATCTGTGAAATTTTCCTTCAGCGGAAATGCAGCTTAAAGAAAGTTTTCCAAAATTATTCTCAAGAAACAGATAAGCAAGAGTGAAATTCTATCAACGTTTTGCCAACTAAAACGGTAAACAAAACCACACCGTAACCCATTGGGGATAATAGAAGGAAAGAGACGGAGCTTACAGAAATGTTGCACCCTGGCAGCAGGAAATGAAACCAGGCAACAGAAGGGGAAACAGTCTGACAGCTGAAGTGGATACTGGCAACTGGTAGAGGTGGCCATTTTAAGAAGCTTACCCCAAAATGCAGTCGGTCATAACAGCCACAAAAACACTAGCAAAATCGAAAAGGGGTCGAGTGGTCTCGTCTGACAGGCGGGGGTGAAACCCAGCAACACAATCAAGATTGCGTAAGGCGAAAAGTTCCTAGATAACTTTTATAAATGCATTTATACTAAATTTCATCTGCTTCTCATCTTTACAATAAAATTATCTGGCAGTGAGAATGATCATGTTATCAGCATGTGAAAATTATATATGCCTGGGGACATAATGCTTCAAAGAAAAGCGGAAACTTACAACTAACCAAATTCCGCAAAAGATCCCGGAGTACTTTATTGTTACCTTCTATCTATAAAACTGACGGAGATATGACGTTTTTTCTAAATTCCGGGGGTGGGAGGGGGCGTGGCAAAAATTTGAAATAAACTTGATCTGCCTGCAAGTATAAGATGTTTTTCTCCCATACACGTCGATCCTCTATCTCATACCATCTCTAAGATCTGTGCTTTCATACGGACAGACAGACGGACGGACAGACGGACATGGCTAGATGCTGATCAAGAATAAATATACTTTATAGGGTTTATAGGGGAAATGCTTCCTTCGGGCTGTTACATACTTTTGCACAAACTGAATGTACCCTGTGTACCTCTGGTACAGAGTATAAAAATATGGAACAAGTAACATTTAGATCTTAGAAAAACTACATCCGGGGTATCTGGGGTATATAATACACTTGTGCCAACGCTTTTCCAATCCTTGATCTCATCAATTGTGTCAAAACGGTTTTCTTTCATTGCACTTTGGGCCAGATTTTAGTTTGGGCGGCATAAATTAAAAAATTTGTGTGGAAACAAATCGTGATTTATATCAAATACTCTTATAGCCTATTCACACTACAGTCCATCTCAACGGAACGATGAGAAGATGGTGAAAAAATTAAAATCGTGTTCATTCTGCCACCGTTCACCGTCTTCTTCTCCCCCATAATTGAAGCGCACGTGTACTGGATCAAAATAAAATATAGTCTTAAGTAAGTTTGAGAAGCTTTTCATGGCTAATTACTTTAAAGCTGGCGCCAACAGCAAAGAGGTGTGGCCGGGTGTAAAGTTTATTCAAAGAAAAAACTTTTCATTAGATGTTCCGAGGCGGGATCGAACCCACGACCACTTGCTCAGCGGTCGCGCACACTAGCCGCTGAGCCACCCAATTGGCTACATTTACAGCTTCAGCTTCAGTGCAAAGGCAGGATTCCGTCACATTGGCAAAGCATTAGTGCTATAGTATTATGCACATCTCACATGAGTACAGAGTTGCTCCATCTCCGTCTGCTTGGCCATATCCTCTGGTCCCACTGAGGTCGTCGATGTTTTCACTGCAGAGACTACACAGTGCGCGGAGACGGTATTTTTGTAGCTAAAATTAAACAAATGAACACTTTTTTTTTAGAAATACAAAAAAAAAAAAAAGGAAAGAAAGTCGGTCAAGCCCGACTATAACATACTCTGTACCTGTGAAGTGCTGCCCATCACCGTTGAGACCGGTTCTGCCCATAATTGTTTGTTCTGACAACCGTTCATCCGATCTCTACCATTCCTTGGGCGGATCGATTATTAATCCTAATTACAAAATGTGTCCAGAAGGAACGAACCTTCTATCTATAAAGCTGTGGGAGATATGAAGTTTTTTACAATTTGCGGGGGCGGGAGGGGGCGTGGCAAAAATGAAAAATAAACTTGATCTGCCTGCAAGTATAAGAAGCATAAGTCCCATACATGTCGAACCTCTATCTCTTATCATCTTTGAGATCTGTGCGTTCATACGGACAAACAGACGGACAGACGGACATGGCTTTTGCACAAACTTATTATACTCTATGTACCTTTGGTACAGAGTATAATAACTTACCTTTTTGTTCAACAGTCGAAATTTGTAGTTTGACAATCACTTGCTCGCTGACATTGTTTACGTTTTCGTTGCGAATGTCAATTTTTTTAGTGGTGGACGCAAAAATATCACAGACACGTTGAGTGGAACAGCATGAGATAGGCACATCCCCTGCTGACGGGAGAGTATATTGAGAAAAATTGGCACGGCAAGTTCTTACGTACAATCTTGTGAATTGGCTATTAAAGAATATACATTAGGTATGTTAAATCCACTAAGCTTTTTGATATTAGTGCAGACCTGGATTTTTAGCATGGCTGCAAAGTCAAGTGTTCGGTCAGCTGATTGTTGTGTTAAAAAAAACGAGAAACGGTTACTCAACTTTAAGCTTGTGCCAATTTATCACCTGTGAGTAAAAATTGAATCTAAAATATGGATATTGAAGGTAAAGGTATGTAGAATGTGAATACTGAAACAAATTGTGTTGTTCTTGTGAAAAGTTTTTTCTGTTTACCGTTTTGTAATGGCCCTATATAGAAAAAAACTTAACCAACGGGCCCGTGAATTGTGGAGTAAAAACAAACTTGGCTGGATTTTTGAGCAGATTAAGGAGCATGCAGTGAGCACGGAGAAGAGAAATAAAATTGTCACAAAAATTAATAACTTTGAGATTAATTCGAAAAAAAAGGTTTCAAGAAACGCTTGAAATGTTCAAACATTCAAGGCAAAAACATTTTTTTCATGATTCTGTTACCGGCCCGAAAGGCATTAATACTTTCAACTTTCCCGTTTTCCGTCTTACTTTCTGATTATAGTGACTCCCGTTAAGCTGCTAAACATCAATTCACTTTTTTTTAGAAGACCCTAATTTGGAGGCCGAGAACTTTTTTAAACAGCCCTCGCATTGACACGTTTTTAGTTTTGTATTTTTTGTTATGAATAGTTAAACCAAATACAAAAACCGAATTACGATTCTTTTTTCCGATTTCTTTCCATAAGTTTTAAAAACCAGGTAAAACTCAGCCGCCTACACCAGAAGAGGGTCTTAATCTATTGTAGGCGGTAAGGGTGGGGAGGTCGGATTGTTTTAAATTTTCATACTGATGTTTATCAACGTGCCAAATTGCATTGTCTAACTACACTTTTCTAAAATGTAAAAAAATACTCAAATTAATTCTATGGCACGTTTTTGAAACTAACGGTTTATCAAACGTGCCTAAAAAAAATTGCAATTCAAAGTCTAACTACATTTTTCAGCTAAAAATTGAAAATTTTAAAGTAACTTTTTAGTAAAGACCCCGCGGTCGAAGGGAGAAGAGGTTTCGTTGAGCTAGGCACAAGAAGAAGAAGGGCGAAAGCAAAAAAGAAAGAAAGAGAAAAAGACGAGGAGAGTCTACAGAACCACGTTTAATCTTACGTCAAAAAATTTTATTAATATTTGAACGGGAGAACAGGAGAGAAGAGGAAACGAAAACGAAAAGAGTAATTCGAGAAACACGGAAGCGGGCGGGAGCCCGGGGCAAGAACGGAACTGCAAAAACAGCGAGGAGATTATTTTTGAGTTTTTTTTAAACCACTGGACGTTTAATTCTGAAAGCTTAGGAGGGGAGAGGAACAGGACTAGCCGAATTCCACAGCACTGGATTAAGACAACGGACTTTTAAAATTTTTTAGATTTGGGGAACGACCAACGGGAAAATTTACGGCCGCGGCTACAAGCCAACCCTGGCAATGCATTGGTCTCTTCAGATTTGGGAATATGAAAAAAGACGCAGGGAGCCAAATCTGGTGAATGATTACGTTGTTGTCTTTGGCCAAAAAATCACAAACAAGCATTGATGTGTGAGCTTGTGCATTATCGTGATGCAGAATGTTTTTCCACAATTGGACCTTTTTCCAATGATTGAGCCTTGGTTTCGATGTCATAACCATATATCCACGTTTCGTCACCAGTTTTGACCCGTTTGAGCACACCCAGATCGTCGTTGACGTCATTCAACAACTACTGACCGATACTAAAGCGACGATGCTTTTGTTCAAAATTAGTCTAAAACAGAAGAGCACTCAAAAACGTGACTAACCTTTTCAGTTTCAGTTCAAAAATTTGAAAATATATCGATAGTTTTGAA
Source organism: Lordiphosa collinella (assembly GCA_018904265.1). Lineage (NCBI taxonomy): Eukaryota > Metazoa > Arthropoda > Insecta > Diptera > Drosophilidae > Lordiphosa > Lordiphosa collinella. Next base: position 109,638 of record JAEIFV010000759.1, read on the forward strand.
CGTTCGATCTTCACCTCAACATATTTGACCGTCTAAATAATAATCTAAAATCAAGAACATTTTGACCTTTGAGTTTTCACATTCTTAGCATTTTGGACCGTTCAATCTGCATGTTCTATTTACCCTGCATTGTAAACTAAAAACTAAGCGCTTTCATAAATAAGTATGATCATTTAATAATTTCGATGTTTTTGGAACTTAGAAACCATCGCTGGCAAGCGTCCAACCATTCCGAAAAGTTTCGTCGCAATCCGATGAATGGTATAATTTAGCAAATTTCACGCTTGTGAACCATTTTCCACCCATCCCTTCATCTTAGAAACCTTCGCGGGCAAGCGTCCAACCATTCCCCAAAGTTTTATATCTATTGAAAAAACGGTATTATTTTTTAAATTTTGCGGTTTTTGGACCATTTCCCGCTCATTTCTTCAACTTAGAAACCTTCGAGGTTTTCGTAGAACCAATCCTCAAAGTTTCATTACAAAATTCATTACAACTCGCGGTTTTTGGAACATTTACCGGACATTTTTCCAACTTACATTCCTTCCTGGGCAAGCGTTCAACCATTTCCCAAAGTTTGATCGCAATCGGATGAACGTTTTAGGCAGGCATAAGGGACAGACCGACAAACATTCATTTTTATATATATAGAAAATTTCTAAAGTTGCAAACTCAGAGATGTGCATTATTTGGAAGCGATAT
>JAEIFV010000760.1:0-92372 GCA_018904265.1 Lordiphosa collinella
ACATACGGGTGTGTTCCAAAAGTATCGCGAATTTTGAATTTTCGCGGGTTACGTATATTCAATTTCGATTTTTGTGGCGTTATGTTGATACTCATGCCTCTCACTTATGCCGACAAGCTCGGCCATTTGGATGTTCAACTGGTGACAGCTGCTTCGCTTGCATTTTTTGGATCGTCTTCGATTTTTACCTGTTCCTAAAAAATGGACCTGTATCAAATTTTGTGTGAAAAAACGAAATTAAGTGCGCGGATGCATTACGAATGTTGACTGTAAAATACGGGCTTCGCCAGACCAGAAAGCAACGTTTATCAATTGGTACAAAATGTTCTCAGAAGGCCGAGAAGATGTGAACGACAAGACCGGAAAAAGCGCGCCAAGTTCGGTCCGAATGTGGTTGCACTGACAGTTTTCTTCGATTGCAGGGGCGTGGTGCATCATGAGTTCTTGCCACAGGGAAGAACGGTCAATAAGGAATATTACCTGTAACTTATGCGCAATTTGCGCGAAGCAATCCGCCAAAAAAGCCCGGATTTGTGGAAGAACAAAAATTGGCTATTGCACCACAATAACGCCCCTGCTCACACATCGTTGCTTGTGCGCGACTTTTTGGCCAAAAACAACATACTAATGATGCCGCAGCCTACGTATTCCCCAGATCTAGCCCCCTGTGACTTTTCTTGTTCCCTAAACTGAAGAGAGGCTATGAAGGACAACGTTACGCGCTTGACGAGATAGAAGACGGCATCGAAGCAGGGTTCGAAATGACTTAACTATTGACTAAACCAATATGATTTTTTGACTAGACTACGGAATACAAATCACTTAGAAACTAAAAATTAAATAGTTTTCATAAAATATTATTTGATCAACTAGGCTAAGGTTATGAACAAAAACTAAACAAAATTTTAGTCATTAGTCGTTTTGCTACATTTGACTATTGACAATTTAGTTGTTTTAGTTGACTTATGACTATCAACTGAAGTAGTGGGTCGCTTTGAAACATTTGTTACACGACAACGAAAATCTGTGTGTGAAATTAGTTGGCATTTAAAGGAAAGACTACTAGTTAGGTTAGGTTAGGCAATCATTATGTAATTTGTTTATTTTTTATTCTTCAGGTTCAGCTGGCAAGTCTTTAACTGCCCGATCGATAAAAGATGGATTGAGTTTGACCAATAAAATGTTTTCCAACTTATCCTGATTAAAATTTTCAAATGAAACGAAACGACTACTCAGTTGATAGTCAGTCAAGTCAAGTCAAGTCAAGTCAAGTCAACCAGAAACAACTAAATGGTCAATGGTCAAATGAAACAAAACGACTAATGACTAACATTTTGTTTAGTTTTTGTTCATATTTCATAGCCCTAGTTGATCAAATCATATTTTATGAAAACTATTTCAATTTTTAGTTTTTATGATTTGTGATTAAAGTCAAGTTTATGGACTTAGTCAGATTTACAAATATTGACTAAATGTTAGGTTAGTTTTTAGTCAAAATTTAGACTATTGCTAATATCTAGTCAGCAATTCGAACCCTGCATCGAAGGAGGGCTGAACATGATAAAAAAATGATTTTGAAGTGGTTCGAAGATATTGGAAAAACCCGTTGGCACGGTGTATTATATCTCATGGGGATTACTTTGAAAGGGGACAAAATAGATATTCATGAATAAATAAATAATTTTTTGGCCCCAAAAAACAAAATTCGCGATGCTTTTTGAACACACCTCGCCCCCTTCTACGGGCGGTCCCAGAAATAAGCCGCACCTAACTACTCCAAAACCCCCCCCCCCCCCACCCCAAAATTTATCATTTTTCCTTGCAGAGGTATTATAAAATTGTGCGGATGTTTGTAACGCATAGAAGAAAAAGCATGCTCCGATACCTGGAAGTATATCTCTTCCCGATCAGCCTATGAAATGGCTGGAGTTCTTATAATTTTTTTTTAATATATCGTCTCCCCATTATTTCTATATATCATCAAGACTGGCTATCTCACTGACTTTTGCACGATCTTTGTTCAATACTTTACATTGTCAGACAACCAGGATCAAGGACAATATATCTAACTTCTATGGGCTGATCGGTCTTGAAAACCAGTTTCAGTGAAAGAGCTTTTTGTTTTCCTCCACACCCTTTGTTATCCTTTTCCCATGATTTCACTAGTTTGATTAAATCAGGATGACTACTAGCATATAAGCTGCCACTTGGAACGATCCCCCAGTCCCAGCTGGTCAATTGAGGCTTTTTGTTTTTAATGAAGCGTCTAATTTTTATTAATATTCTTGCTGTTGCCACTGCTTTAGCATTTCCCCCCCCTTCACAAAAGTTTTATCAAAATCGGATGACTATAGCATATCGCTGCAGTATGAATGATCGGTCGAAAAGAAGTTCTAGTCAGAAAAACTTTTTGTTTTAAATGGTCCTACTCAGTAAAATTGATGGCCATACACAAAATGTAAATTTCCCTCATCAATTTGGGTTTAGAGCAAGCACGGGACTATTAAGCAAGTCAACCGTTTAACTTCCAGACATTCGGACTGCGTTTGAGCACCACGAATACTGCTCTGCAATTTTCTTAGATGTTGCCCAAGCATTTTGACCGCGTTTGGTTGGATGGTCATATTCAAGATAAGGATAATGCTTCCCCCAAATACTCTAAAGTCCTAGAAAGTTACATCAGTAACAGGTATTTACAGTTCATCATAATGAGTACACAACGGAAGGAGTTCACTATAGGAGCCGGAGTGCCGCAGGGTAGCGTACTCGGTACTCTCCCCTATGTAATGTACACTGCCGACATACCAACAGACCCCCGACTTACAACAAACTTTTGCGGATGATACACGGCAATATTAAGCAGATCGATGTCCAATTACACCAACAAGAGTCTCACAACGAGACCACCTAGCTAATGTGGAAGTGGCTGGCCAACTGGCCTAAAAATCAGCGAGCAAAAATTGTAAGCATGTGACGTTCCTCCAACAGAAGCACCCTGTCCCCAGCTATCCTTAAATGCAACACAGATCCCGCAATGAAACGTGTTGTATACCTAGGTGTGCACCTCGATAGAAGGCTCACATGGCGCAAACACATAGAGTCGAAAAAGCTTCAAATCAAGCTAGGCCAACAGCCATCACTGGCTAATCAACTCCCGTTCCCCTCTTAAACTGAATATAGAGTCCTACTGTTTTACAAACATCATAAAGCCTGTCTGGACGTATGGCTCGCAGCTATAGGGGAAATGCCTGTGCGAGCAGTGTGGACATCCTCAAAGATCACAGTCAAGAATTCTCAGAACCATCACTGGAGCGCCATGGTACACTCGCAATGAGTGTATCCCACAACGATCTCCAGCATCCCATCGGTCGAAATCGATAAAGCAACTTAAACAAGAAATATTCTATTTCTTGCCACCCAAATCAACTTTGCAAAAATCTCTTTCCATGCTAGCAACGCATTCGTCTCAGGAGAAATGACCTACCAGCCAACGACTGAATTAAGACCGCAGAACACAAACTATCTCCAACGGGGGATGGTTTATAAAATAGTTTCTAGATTAAGATCGAAAAATTATTGTTAGTCTCATTAAGAGAGATTCAATAAATACAAATAAGCTTAAAAAAAAAAAAAAAAAAAAAAATGGGATCGCCTCCAAATTTCGTAATTAACAGTGTATTATACTTTTCCATGATTTTACTAAGTTTGGTCGAAATCAGACATCTATATAGTATTGATCCCATAGAAAAGTAAGGTCCAAAAAATAGTCTTAGTTTGAAAAACCTTATTGTTTTCAATGGAAGCTGCAAGGGTATACAAAACTTCGGCCGAGCCGAATGTAACTTTCCCCTATTTATTCAAGTTTGGAAATAAGCTATAATCAGAGGGTGCTAAGTCTGGCGAATAAGGGGCGTGAGGTAGCAATTCAAATTTTAATTCATTAATTTTAGCCATTGCAACGGCAGAGGTGTGAACCGGCGCATTGTCATGATGGAACAGCAAATGCGGCACCCATCGGATAATTTTCAGCCAATTTTCGGCAATATGCGTCGCACTTTTTGAAATGCCTACACATTCAGCTAACTCACGAACTTTCAATCGCCGGTCACTCAATACACATTTTTTAATTTTGGCCACCATTTCTGAAGTGGTCACCTCATTTGGACGCCCATTACGTTGTTCATCTTCGCTGCTCAAACGACCTCGCTTAAACTCAGCCACCCAATATTTTATTGTTGTAAACGAGGGAGCAGATTTACGTAAGGTAGAATCCAGCTCCTTTGTAATATTGGTTGGACTAAGACCTTTTATATGAAAGAATTGTATCACATTACGATGACCAATTTTGTCCATGTTTGCAAATCAATCTATTAAAATCGACAAAAAAAAACTGTGCAAGGTAAAGGCACCAAACTTCAAACTGAAGCTTTTAATAGTCGGTACTTCCCCTTTTTAATATTTTTTGTGAACATTTTCCAACACTACTGTGCTAGGTCGGCCATTTCTGGGACGGCCCTCGTATACAATAATCTTTTACTATCTGCGGTGTCCTGGAAATCTCTAGAGATTTTCGCTTCGGTTTGTTTGTAAATCGTTGAGAAATTCGTCGGTGTCCCAGAACTTCGAGAGATTTCGTTTTCTTCGAAAGTCTAGTTCGAAAGGTGAGTCTATAAGATTATTCTAATACTACAAAAACAGTGATATATTGCGTGGGTTCATGAAGTCGCTATTGGTTGGTTAGTGTGTTGGCTGGCAATACACAAAATTGGTTGGTTTGCCAAAATCTCCCTACAAAACACGAGAGGTTTGAAACCAACAGAAAGAGATTTCTAGGACACCGATAATTGGTTTTGTGTTGGAATTTGGTTGGAAGAGATTTCTGGGACACCGCCGTATGTTTTCGCTATAAAATTCAGGATTTCTTCAAATTGGAGAATAAATTTGTTCTTGTTAAAGCAGCGGACATAAAAAGATCTGGCAACACCAACGCAACGTTAAGTTGGCTGCGCCACAGCATTTTATGAATTGATGATGAATTAATATAATACGCAAATGCTATAGAAAATGCTTGCATAAACGCCATTTCATGAACTTGACTTACACACAAAAGTTGACTATGAATTCGCCGTCAAATCAAGAAATGCCGAGCCGTAGCCAACTTAACGTTGCGTTGGTGTTGCCAGATCTTTTGTTTTCTCATAAGTGCGCTGGTCATTTCAAGGACTTACAAAAGCAGCATTAAGAGAAACTAATTTGATTTTGCAAATCAAAGATATCACAAACTTTACAGCATAAACATGCAAGCACTTTTGGACCGTTTTTATAAAATGAATTTACAAAATGAGCATAGCATAAAAGTAGTAAGTATTTCAAAGAGGTTTCCACCATTGATTAACCTTTATTAATTTAAGCAATTTGTTCTTAGAATGTGTTATATTGTTCCATTTTATTATTCCTTTGTCAAATGTTGTCTAGATGAATTTGGTTCGCTTAAACATCGGCTATCTAGTATTGTTTTTGTTTGTGCTTGCAGAATAACTTTTGAGTTAACATAAATGACCCTAACAGTATACCTTCCCAACGATTTCTGGACCTAGACTTACACTTTCCGAATGCTAGGGCTAAGAGATTAGCAAAGAAGAGGTGCATTTGACCACAAGTATCTGCATCGGAAGCACGGACCCTAAATAATCTTATCCAAACAAATATAACAAAAGGGCACATCCAGAAAACCCAAAAATTATAATGTGTTAAATCATTTCGGAATCGGAATTGGCTAGTTTCCGAAAAACGACCAAAGTTATTCGGTTACAAAGATTTTCTAAAGTCAGTGGAATGAGAAGTAAATGCCAATTTTCTTGGCAACTGTGATTTTTGGCATCTTGCAAGTATTTTTATTTTAACATGTCAAATATTGTGAAATTTAGAATGCGAGCTGTTCAGCAATTCCACATCAGCGCGAAATTGTCAAGGCTGCCTTATAGCTGAATTAAATTTCGATAACGATTCAAACTGCTTCGAAAAGACAATCGATTTCTATTCCACTGGAAACGGAACACCAAAATTTTACGTCTGCAGATTTTATTCGGTTAGCTATTTCATACAACTTTTATTTGAAAATTTAGCCACTTTTCGACCTCACATTCTGCAACACTGCAGTTTTTGGGGTTAATGGCTTAACTAAATCTATTATCAACTTAATCAAAATATTGAGATACCCAATTAAGTCATACTTCAATTTATTCTAAAAAAATTGTCCTACTTTTTGATTTCGTTTTCTTTTTTTTTGCAACATCTTCAAGTTCAGGTCTCAAAGTTGCCCGGCCAAATGACAGCAATTATTTAAAGATTAACACAATTAGAACATCAACATCAAAGCATTTTGTTTTGTTATGTTCCCTGATTTCTTCGCCAAGAAGTTCGTCATAGAGTAGTTCGACTGTAATTAAAACTTTTCACCAAACTTTTGATGACAGTGTTTGGCCTGTCGACTTACCTTGCTACTCTGATAGGTGCCGCTGTCCGTGGAGTTGCTGGGCCCAGCCGCCGCCCCAGAGACGGCGCCAGCTGTGGAGCCTGGCTTGCAGCTGATTTCCACCTCGCTGGTTGTTGAAAGATGTCCCGATGGCGTTTGTGTTGCTGATTTTTGTTTATATTCACCATCAACTGCGAAGAGAGGAAAACGCTCACTTAGTAAGTTGGAAAAGTTTTGGCTTGTTGTTGTTGTTTCTGTTAAGTAGCCAGGCAAAAGTTTCTGGCCGCCCTCAAATCTTTTCGGTGATTTTCGGTGGAAACTTTTCTGCTTTCAGGAACGTTCAATTTTCGTAAGGAAAATTGATTAAATTGCTATGCTGCTGTTGCCGCTGCTGATGCTGCCGCTGGAGTTGAAGCTGCTGGATTTCTTGATTGCCATTAATCAACCCGGCACGTGCAGTGAGTGAAATTCCGCCACCCCTTTAAATGCTTTGGCAGGACTCGCCTGAAGGCGGCACTCAACTGCAGACACATGAGCAAACAGAAAAACAGCAGCTAGCTGGCAGCGGGGGGAAGGGTGGGAAGTGGCAACCTGACAGCAATTAGCTGTCATTTAAATATTTCAACACTGGCACAAAAATGCAGTTGGCAGGAAGCTCCTAACTGCCTGCCAGTCAAATCCATTTGCATAAAGGCCGCCCTAAGCCAATGGACATAAATTGCAAACAGAGGCGGCGGCAGACAACATTCATCTTGAGACTTACCCTCATTGTATGGCACCACATCGGGGTTCTTCTCGTCGTACATCTCCTCGGAGTGACTCAATGGCAATGAGATTTTATCCTTAATTTGTAAATTGCCTGGACGTGAGAATTTTGCATTCGGATGTACGAACTTCTGTTGCTGCTGATGCTTGTGCGAGCGCAGTTTCAATGCGGCAATTGTGCCGATACCAATGCAGACTATGGCCACCAGAATGCCCACAAAGATGCCAATCGAGAGGATGGGTGTCAGTTCAAAATTGTTAGGACTCTGGGCGCTGCCCTTGTAGGAGGTTAGTGCAACTGGAAAGAAGATAAAAATATGAGTTTGAGTTTATAAAATAAAATGGCCAGTTCAGCATTTTACTTAGTAAATAGTGTAGGAAATCTTTTCAACTTGTTTAAACCATGATTGCGGTGTGTGTGTGTGTGTGTGATCTCTGCCCAGCCTGCAAAGTCTTCGTAAATAATGTTGATTACCAGATAAGACTATTACAAAGACGAATGTGAACGAAAAAGCACGTTTATTTTCCTGCCATGGCTCGTTCTTGGTCTCAAATGTTCATCGTTTTGCTCATTTTAGTTTATTTTGATCACAGGCAATTGCAAATCAACCGTGAACATGCGAATGAGAATTTAACCCTTAGAGATGGTCAAAGAAGCAATAGCACATTTCCTAGCACTCACGAGGCCCTGATGTGAAACATGCAGTAACATGTGCTCCGACTTTCTTTTACTTCTGTGTGCGCTACTCTGCTCTCGGTACTCGATACTTAGTTCTAAATACTAAGTACTCGATGCAAAGTACTCAATGCAAAGTACTCTATTCACAGTACAGTACTCAGTGCTCGATACTCTGTACTCAATATATCAGGAGTCGATTCTCAGCACTCGATACTAAGTACCCGATCCTAAGTACTAGATACTATGTACTCGATACTAAGTACTCGTTACTAAGTACTCCATAATAAGTAGTCGATAGTTAGTATTCGCTATCCAGTAGTCGATACGCGATACTCGGTACACAATACTCAGTAATCGATATTTGGCACTCGATCCTTAGTACTAAAACCTAAGTACTCGATACCAGGAACTCGATACTCTGTAGTCGATACTTAGAATTCGATCCTCAGTAATTGATACTAAGTACTCGATACCCCGTCACGACCACCACAACACGGAAACCATACAAAATGCCATGTCAGCGTGACGCGTTACGCTGAAATACAATTAAACTCCTACTAAAGTCTTCCGAACTAAAATTAAAGATGTTAAAGATAATAACCAACAGCTGTTGAAGGTGACCGGGTGTGTAAGTTTTTCGAATAAAAAACTTTTCATTGGATGTCCCGAGGCGGGATCGGACCCACAACCATCGGCACTGGATACATAAGAGAAAGTGTACTTGTCCTAGCAGAACGATCGAAAATGGAACAGTTGCAAATGAGGGAGGCTGACTTGAACGTTTTACTTTTCATTTTTTACTGGCACTGATAACTTTTCGACACAACCAACAGAAAAATTATTTTTAAATCAATTTAAAACTTAAATGCAAATCAAATTACACGAACAATTTCTATATTGATCACAGCATTAAGGGAAACTTCACTTAAATACACAAGGCAACTGTACGAGTGATTACAAGCCTGTATATACAGGTAAAGTGAAGTTTCCCTTAATGCTGTGATCAATTTAGAAATTGGTTTTTATTAGTAGGTACAGTTTGCTTTGCTCTTTCGAACGCGACAAGCAACTGTCATTTATAGGACGCTCTTAGTGTACTTGTCCGGTATAATTGATTTTATTTGGAATCGCCCTTTCTTAATTTCATAAAGTTGCAGACTTTCTTCCATTTTTTTAAAATGATGTTCCCCAACAGCTTCTATCTTAAATGACAAGATTAACCGTTCTTTAAGCTTATTGCGGTCGCTTAAAGGACATTTTTTTAATTTTTCATCTGCAGCTCGTACAGTGTAGTCATTTTAGTTATAAAGTTGCTGGATTTAGCAATTTTGAAAGTGCAGAAATGCAATTAAACTTTTGGAAATGCTATTAGCTATAACTCTGGCAATTTTTAAATTATGTTTAGCTTTTTTTTAGCTATCTCGCTACTTTTAAGTGGTAGAGCGAAATATTGCCTAATAATTCCGATAGAAACCTGATTATTATTGTATGCTTTTGGACTTTCCCTCAGTACACCACTCAAATAGCAATGATGAATTAGGGCGTATTCATCAGAAGCTTCAGTTTAGGAGTGATTTTAGTAATGGGTTATGCCCAATTAAGTATGTAAGGGAAGACATGTCTATAGTATCAGCTCCTTCGAATCAGGGTTGATCTTAGCATAAAACGATAGCGTTAGTTAAAGTCGGTCCTGCCCGACTTCGATATACACGTTACACAGGGTCATTAATGTTGTATAGCCTTCCCTTATGTTAGTTAACAGAGCATTTACATTAATAAGATTTTTTCAACATTATGTAAGCAAACAAAGCATGTGGCGCCAAAAAGTATGCAACATTTTTATAACGTTTATAACTGTTATTTATTATTCGATCTTTATGAAACTTTCAGAGATTGTATTTATTGGGCCCATGCACCACGCTGCAATATATGAGCTTGACATCTTCAAAATTTTAGGAGCTATACCACATTTTTTTAATTGTGGGGGCGGAAAGGGGCGTGTCCAAAATTTGTTATAAACTTGATCTGCGTAGGGACAATAGGAGTCCAAGATCTAAGTGTTCATACAGACAGACGGACACACACAGACGGGCAGACGTACTTGGCTATATCGACTCGGCTGTTGATGCTGATCAAGAATATATATACTTTATGGGGTCGGAGATGTTTCCTTCTGCCTATTACATACATTTGCACGACTTAAGTATACCCTTTTTACTCTGCGAGTAACGGATATGAAAATGTCTACGGACCTTCGGTCGGCTGGTTCGAGCTACACTATATCAGAGGTTACCGTACGGTTAAGGTTTTTTGGACAATGGTTTCAGTCCGGACTTTGGTTCGGCCACGTTTTTTAAAGTTGTAATAAAATAATCAATTAATTTGTTGAATATTCAATTTTTATTCTTGAATATTTAAGTCTAAAGTTAAAATTTGAGTTTATAAGGTAGATGTCAAGTAATTGCTTGAGAGTGCTGAAATATAAGGTAGAAAAGCTATTAAGAGTGTGGCTTTAAACATTGATGAGATGTCAAAAACTCTCAAATGCTGGATTCCGACGGCACTCTATCGATGCTATTACAAAATCTTTAGGCACAGTGTCAAATCTTAAAATGTCCATAGTTTTTGTTGAGCCGAACCGAAACTTTAGGTTCAGAGCAGGTTAAGGTTCAGCACTTGGTTCGGTTCACAGTTTGAAAAACTTTTAATTACGGTAACAATCCGGTTCCTGGATTTCAGTATTGAACACTTTTGAAGGGTTCTGGCGGTACTGTAGTCCAATGATTTTTTGTGGTTTTTTTAGTGGTCCAAATTGTGTTTTAATGTGACTTTGGGTTATATTGGGGCTCACGAGAGTAAATAGGATTTAATTTGTTCCAATTTTTCTTTATACCCGGTTTTTAATGTTTTTCTCTATCTTTTTATAAAACCAACGGACTTTGTTGTTGGATAAGAAGTTTTTTGTTCTGTTTTTAGAATGTCTATGAAAATCCTTCTTTAGACATCGTTCTTAGTGTTATCTTGACTTTTTGTGTGTGACAGTTTTCTTATAGTTTGTGGTTTTTTTGTTTACGTGTGGTTCGTATTTTATACTGTTTAATTTACTGTATATTTTCAATAAAAATTACTTACCAAAAAAAGGGGTTTTTCGGCTAGCTTCATATATGGGGCTCAGAAAATGCCTAATTTGGTTTAAACTAAAACGCGCTTCAACTTTTGAAACCCACTTTGATGAGCGGGTTCACCTTTTATTTTGTGTCTTGGGTTCGGGATTCTTGTAACGAGACAAGATCAGCCTCATGAACCTAGACGTTTTCATCAAGTTTTTACTGAACACTTTACGTTTCATTTACTTCCCGGTGCATATACCAAACTACTTCCACATCATCTGATCTTTCTACTGCTGAAGATCATATTTTGGCATACTTTCTACTTCTATTTCAAGACACACTCGACGCCCATTTTCCGAACGACCCGACAAGCCAACCTGGTACTTATTTTTCGCTCTATGCACGCGTCTCAATTGTTTTCCTATGCGATCTCTTCTTTGGGTTTTGGGAATCTTCAATAACGTTTCACAACCCGCACGTTCCTTATTCACTCGAAGCTTTCTTTATGATACGTTTGTTCACGTAAAATCTAACTCCTTAGGACTTCTGGGAATCCTGTCTGACGAGTTTTTAAGAAAATTCGACAGTTTGGACACTCAACAATTTACGATGTTTTTTGTGGATGGCACAGTTGCAAATAACCTCTTCAAAACTGTGACCCTGCTTGATCGTCTAAGATTGTTAACTATAAATAATGTAAGTGTAAAATTCCTAAAATTTTATAACCTGGCAAAAAAATAAAAACAATTTATTTTTTTCTTTGTATTTAAGCTAAACAATTATTTTTGACTTTTTATTGTTTTCTTTTCTAAATCTATAGCCTAAAAATAACTTATCTCTTATTCCTTTAACATCATATTCCTACTTGTTCCCTGAGGTATATAGGTATTTTTATATTGGGGGGTGTTCCAGAAACCTCTAGAGATTTGTGTATAAACAATTGGATTTTGAACTAAACTAGGAGGAGGTTATATGTAAAGTGTCAAGAATAATGTCGCCTACTAGATTATAGGGAACAAAATCTGTACGCCCTAAACATACCTGGCGCTGAACAGACGGTTTCAAATCTCTCAACTTTTGTCTTCTGATCTAGTAGCCTTGCATTTTGGATTCGCTTCACATGTAAAGCTCCATGTACACGACCTGATCGCTCATCTGAGTTTTCGACAGCTGAGCAACTCAGGTGAGCAACTCAGTTCAGCGTTTACACATGCCTGAGTAGCTCAGTTGAAATAGTAACAGAACCATTGGTTCATGAAAACCATCTAGTTCATTTGTGAATTGTCCGCGCAGATTGCCTATTTTGGTTTTTATATCCACAAGTGCTCTCAAGTTGTGCAAACTTTTCCAAAGTGGCAATCTGTACGATCTGCTGCACCTACAAGGTGGGATAGGAGGAGTCATACAGCGCAGGCTCAGCCTCGCAAACTTTAATCAGACAACCCTATGACGCTCAGCTGAGTAGTCAGGTCAATTAGAACCGGATCTATTTCGCCTGATCACTTACCTTAGTAAGTCAGGTGACCACTCAGACGCCTGTTTACACGAGCTGACAGTCACTCAGGCGAAAACTCAGCTGAGCGATCAGGTCGTGTAAATGGAGCTTAAGGGCAAGCAGTTGTAGTTTGAAACGAAACCGTAAACGAAAATCTCTAGAGATTTCTGGGATACCCCCGATTATTTCAATGATTTTGACTACAAATATAGCAAATGGGTTCACGTCTTTGACTTGTCAGCAAAATATTTAAGTTCGATTTTTACTATATCACAACTTTTTCTTTAGTTTAGCTCTGTGCTGTAACTATCAAATTTTTGTTTAGAACTGATTTATTTCTAGCTTTTTTGTGCTCCAATTCAGGTTCGGCTCGGACTCCCAAAAAACCTGTACAATCTGACTACAGAGCGACATGCAGACCTTATTTTATGCATTTCTGGAGTCTAAACTTATTGAGAAGAATATTTTTCTTCAAGATTTTCTTGGATTTTCAACAATTTTTAAAGATTTGATTTTTAGCCATTTTTCAGCAACTTGTTTTAATTTTCATGGATTTCTGAAATTTTTTTTGGAAATTTAGCAATTTTTTGGGCCTCAAGTTCTGGCAACACTGCTACTGTGGGTGTCTCTGTCTCATATAGACAATATTAAGGGCCGATTGCTAAGTAGTTAACTCTGTTATTTGTTAGTTTATGTAACATATAACTCTATCGGCCCTCAATCTTTTGACATGTATTAAATGCATATCGGCTCGTATTGACAACTTATTCGGCGTTTTCTGAACTTGCAGGAATACTTAACCTTCTCCACTTCTTCATGAAATTTCATAATATTTCTCTTTCATTCTTAAACCTAGAATATTACCTGAGCTAGCTCAGGCTGTAGTGGATCGGAGTTACCTTGACTTCGGATTCTTTTTTTTGTTGCACTTTATTAATAGCGATTAAATTAGTCTATTCTGCCTGACTTAAGGACTTCCTTATTGGAACAGTCCACTTCAATCTGTCCCTAGAACTGTACTGCGGTAAAGGAGATTGATCTTTGCATTCTGGTGCAACTCAAGCATAAGATAAGTCCCAGCATTGTTCCAAGTCATCGCCTGAAACCACATGGAATTGTATATCCAAGGAAATGTTATCAGTTTGCAATATCAATACTCTGGATATTTGCCAGCTATCTCAGAGGATTATCCACAACAATCAATTGCAGCTACTAGTAAATAAATGTAGTTTCATTTCTTGCAAAATTCTCTCTCTTTTAACGTTTAAAAATTATACAAATTACCTTCAGCGAAGCGTCTAAGCTTTGACTTGGCCAAGACAAATTCCACGTAAATCTTTTTGTTTCATTTTACTTCGTCGTGTTTGCTTTGCACTTTTGCATTGTAGCCGTTTGCTTGACTTTATGAAAAATTAAAATGTCGGCTCAAGTTGTTTACACAAAATTTCCCGGCTGTGCTTCCACCCACCCCACACACACACACACACACCCGCACAGTGGGAAACTCTTCTCGACTTTACTTTACGGCATTTTGCTTTGGCTAATTAGTATTACAATTTACTTTGCGCGTCATTTTCGTTTCACCCGGGAAGGCTCCAGACGTACCCACAATTCATTAATGCTAATCATTTCGGAATTTTTTGCGCTACTTTGGGTCCTGCATAATTTCCATTTTATTTCCTTTCTTTTATTTTTGGCAAAGTTTGTGTCGTGGCATTTACAATTCATTGAGCAGTTTAGCGCAATTAAACTGTGAGGTGACGTTGATAATAATAATAAAAATAATAATAATAATGGGAATCCTGTTGAAGTGAATACTAATGCGCTGCAATTTGCGCTGCTCTGCATAGCAAATTCATCCAAGGCAAGGGACATTAAAAATGCATAACTCTTTAGCATATTTCACTTACCAGTTTGCTTTTCGGCCGCTTTGAGGGTATAGCCATCCACGGCCACCGCATCGCTGCGGCCCCGTCCATTAACCGCGTAGATATAGATGCGAAACAGTCGACCCGCATCCAGACCCGTCACACTGAGCACTGCAAACTTGGCACTGATGTTGGCCTGCAGTATCCCGCTGTGCTGATCAAAGATTTCCATGAGGAACCATTGACGCATGCCGCCATCGAAGCCTGCAAACGGTAAGGAGAGAGCGAAATGTTTTAGTTTGGGCATTAACATTAATGTGACAACTGGGTTGAATGAATATGAATATTGATTTGAGTCTTTTTGTTTCCTCTCAAATTTTGGGGACGGGCGCACTTAAAGTTATCAGTTGGTGGCAGCGTGGCAGGCGGTAAACTGAATTTTCTAAGAAAAAGTGAGTGGAAAAGTTTGAGATTTGGTAATCCGATGCCGAGTGAAAGTTGTTAAGAACTTGATAATTTGTTTATTTTGAACTTAAAGGCGATGGATTTGTGTATGCGGGATTAAGCCAAGACAGGTAAGTAGCCTTTATTGACAAAAGTCTACAAAATTAAGAAACAATACGAGAAAATAGATATTCATTTGAAACTCGACTATAAATTAGAATTAAAATTATATGATTAGCCTAATTATCGTAATTTACAATCAGATATATACAAAATAATCGCAAAAAAAACATAAGAAACTGTTTTTAATATGCTGTACTACGATTATAAGATCAATGAACAATTTTAAAGAAAATAAACAAGATCATGAAGAATGCTTTCAAGCCACTTCCGTCACTGACGAATCAGAATATCTCAAAAAAACCTAATAAGGACTAAACCTACTTAAAATGTTTAGAGACTAACAGCAGATCCAGCACTTTTGCTTGAAAATAGGTATAAAAAGCTGCCAGAAATAGTGCATAAGCTTAATCCAATTATAATTGCCGACTATCATATTCTTTATAGCTGCTATGAGTCAGATAAGCTACCAATTTACTCCCAACGGGCGGTTAGTAATTGAGAATATTTATTTTTTTTTTTTTGGTTACATGGTACAAAAATACTCGATTCAAGTGCAAAATTTTTATTTCGGATACAATTTTTGGTGTTTGGAGCGCATAAATGGAATCATTTCCGACTACTTAAAAAATATATATATTCTATTGATCAGCATAGCTCAGATATTCAAAAATATTTTCCCACAGGATTTTCAAAAAACTCAGATTATTTTAGGAGATATAGCCTTTTTAGTGACTCAAAGTGACCCAAATGGCCTAGCAACTGCAAACTTTAAACGCGCTTTTCTCGAAACCACGTTTTTCGAAATGGCGGCCGCGATTCAGCCAAAACTACTGAGCCGATTTTGATCAATGAGATGTCAAATGACGCAGAATTGTCGTCATTCTGGCCTGAACCTCCAACTTTTAGATACAACAATTTTTAGTACTGTTTTTAAACACTAGACTACAAAAAATACCAAAAACTATAATTCATTTTCAGTGCCACCATTTTGTTAAAAAAAACTTTTTTCCAAATCTAAGGTTCAGACCAGAATTACATCGATACTAAGACAGAATCTTATTTCCTTTTTGAATTCGGATAACGGAGTGACCCCGAATCACGGCCGCCATTTTCATACCATTTTCGCAGACCAGAAGTTTTTCAGCCGACGTCACAATTCTAAAACAAAGAATTTAGTATTTTTTATTCATTCACTAGCTGAATACCCGGCGTAGCCCGGGTTCTTATGATTCTTAAGAGAGGGATTATATTCAATCTAGTGCAGGCTGCATGTCGGTATAAACATTTTGGACCGTTCGATCTTTTTCTCTATCTATTTCGTGGCTTTTTTGACCGTTTGACCGTTAATACTTTCTGTTTTCTCGTCTACAATTGCTGTCTATCAAATCTTCACAATAATCTTGTCTCAAAACAAAAATTTGCAAATTTCGCAACATTTTGGACCGTGTAATCTACAGCTTCCATTTACCAACGTCGACATTGTAATAGTAGCACTAAGCGCTTTCATACATACTCGTAATGTTATTTTGCAAATTTCGCGATTTTTGGACCTTAGAAAACTGTGCGGGCAAGCGTTGCCCAAAGTTTTATGGCAATCGGATGAACGGTAAAGTTTTTGAAATTTCGCGGTTCTATGACCATTTCCGGCCCAATTCTTCAATTTAGATACCCTCGCGGGCAAGCGTACAACCATTCGTCAAATCTTCTACTTGGAAACCTTTCTGGGCAAGCGTCGAACTACTATCCAAAAGATTTACCGAAACCTCAAATTTTTTAATTTTCGCGGTTTTTTGACAATTCTGCAAATTTATTCAACTTAGAAACCCTCACGAGCAAGCTTTCAATTCATTCCCCCAAAGATTGATTGCAATCGGATGAACGGTATAGTTTTGCGAATTTCGCGATTTTTGGACCTTACAAACCTTCGCGGCCAAGCGTCTAACCATTGACCAAAATTTCATCGCCATCGGATGAACGGTATAGTTTTTGAATTGTCGAGGTTTTTGGACTCTTTTCCGCCCATTTCTTCAAATCAGAATCCTCCAAAGTTTTATAACAAACGAACATTTTGCAAATTTCGCGGTTTCTTCTACTTGGAAACCTTCCTGGGCAAGCGTCGATCAATTTCCCAAAGTTTTTGCGAAAACTTTTTTTTTTGCAATTTTCGCGGTTTTTTGGACCGTTTTCCGCAAATTTGTTCAACTTAGAAACCTTCCGGGGCAAGTGTTCAACCATTCCCATATTTTCATTGCAATCGGACAAACGGTATAATTTTGCAAATATCGCGGTTCTTGGACCATTTCACAGACATGAGACATAGCCTATGACACTTTCCTGAATGACATGAACATACTGAGAAAAATTCGTGAAGATCGGTTCAGCGGTTTAGACGCCCATAAGGGACAAACATACAAATATACAAACATACAAACATACTTTCACTTTTATATAAATGTATAGATTAACTTTCAAATAAAAAAAAACGATTTGAAAAATATCTTTTCGTTTTCTTTCTGTGAATTTTTAAAAAGCATCTAAAAACAGCACGCGCAACTTTTACTACGCCTCAGTTTTGAAGCTATCGTGCTGAAATTTTGCATAGTCATCTCCTAGCCGCACACTGCACATAGTATGTCGGAACCGCGATGTTACGATGGTTACTTTTTGTAGCCACCATAGGAGTCTTCTGTTTCAAGGGTATTTAAACTACGGAAGAGACGAAGTTAGCTTTGATTTCTTGTTGATCATACTTTAGGGTTGTAATAGTCTTAAGAGAGACCCGATTTAAGCTAAGTATTCACCTCAACAAAGGAGCTGCCAAATCAACTATACTACAAGGGCCAATCCTTTTGTTTTGGCTCAGTGTGCCCAGATGTTAGAGACCTGCACAAATTATGGTCACACTGACAAGTGTTTCCTTTGGATTTTTAATTTTTTAAAAATAAATATTAATAATAGGGGAAAGTTAACTTCGGCTCGGCCGAAGTTTTGTATACAGTTGAAAACAAAAAAGTTTTTGGACCTTACTTTTCTATGGGATCTGTACTTTAAAGATTTCTGATTTCGACCAAACTGGGTGAAATCATGGAAAAGCATAATACACTATTGGTTATGAAATTTGGAGGCGATCCCATTTAAAACAAAAAAGTTTTTCTCACTAGAACTTCTTTTTCGACCGATCATTCATACTGCATCTATACGCTATACTCATCCGATTTTAACAAAACTTTGTAGAATTGAGTAAAAGTATATAAAATTAGTATATGCCAACGTAAGGGTCGTTTCAATTAAAAACAAAATAAAGTCTTTCTCACAAGATCTAGTTTTTCGACCGATCGTTCTTATGGGAGCTATATGCTATAGTCATCAAATTTTGACCAAAATTTGTAGAATTTTGTGGGAGCATATAAAACAGATACATGCCGGTTTTGAGCACATTTCCATTGAAAACAAAAAAGTTTTTCTAAGTCTACTTTTCAGACTCTACTTTTCTCTGACAGCTATTCTATAAAGATGTCCAATTTCGACTAAATTTGGTGGAATCATGGAAAAGCACAGGAAACTAAGAAATGCAAAGTTTAAAGGCGTTGCCATTGAAAACAAAAAAGTTTTTTTCAATAAGACTAGGTATTCGACCGATCGTTCCAGCTATGATCCGATCCGGCCGGTTCCGACAAATATGCAGCGTATTTGTACCAAAAGACTTCGTGCAAAGTTTGGTGAAGATAGCTTTCAAACTGATGAAGGAGATAGCATAGAAACAGACAGACAGACGTACCAAGTATATTTATGGTCTTTTCTAGAGACTTTTTGTTGGAAGTGTGCACCGGCAACAAAGCGAGCACCAAGGCGCTTTGATGCAAAAATAATAAGCTTAAGTCTCAAAATAAGTAAAACAGGGTTGGGTTGGCCATTATCGACGATCTTATCTGGCAACTCCTAAAATTTTGAAAGCGATGCCAGATCGACTAATTAGATAGCGCGTTTTAAGCGAGAGTCCAAGTAAATTTTTACCGTGGAACAGTAAGAACAGTAAATCAGATTGTTGAAATTCACATTTAACTAAACAATTCAATTATGAAAACTAAACATGATTTAAAGATAAAGGACAAGTGCGCTTCTAAGAATACTATTAAACATTTGTACGAAAGATTTACAACTTGTGATGTTATTTCTAAAGCAAAAAGGCCAAATAAAATGCAGTCGTACGGGACAGTGTTGACAAATACCCAAGAACATCGCAAAATCGCCGTTTTAAGCAGTTGGGCATAGCTCGAACCACTTTACACAAAACTTGTTGTGTAGGGATAAGCATCGTCGATTGGAATGGGCCCAAAAGGTCATCTAAATTGCTGAAGATATCGAGAAATATTGGCATAAAATCGTCATGACTGATAAAGCCCATTTTAAGTTGTACGGGACTGAAAACAAACAAAGTTGCCAACCTATGCCACTGAAAATCTTCAAGAGAATCAAGAGGTACCTTTTCTCCATGAAAAAGTCACTGTTTGGTGCGGCGGTTGTGCTAATATTGTATTGGGTTCTCTTCGACTATGAAGATCGCCAAACCGTTACTGTCAATCGGGAGCGTTATCGCGATATGAAAACAAATTATTTTATGCCAATTGTTCGTCGAAAGCGTATGGTTCACTACTGGTTTCAACAAGCGTATCCGGCCGAAATGACACCACACAAACAAGCAAACGGGCTACAATACGAATTTTGAGGTCATATGCAGTACCATGTCCGTTTTCATGTTAAACTCAAATTAATAATTTTTATCTGGCCCGAACTGGCAAAAGACGCCTCAGACTTTTTTTTGTGTTTTTCTTAAAAAAACATGAGTTCGTCAGAATACCGAAGCACAACACCGCGTAGATATATTTTTGTGGAAGTCTAACATTTTCTAAGCTCAACTTCAATACATTGTTGAAACAAAATAAGAGGGCCTTAATCAAATACAAAAAGTTCTTGGTTTAAGCCCAAAAAATTATAAAGCAATTCCCAATTTTATCTTAAAATGAAGGCTATAAAGGATACAAACTGCTTAGAAATAATCAAAGACGAAGATGGTATTAATAAGGTCAAAAAACTACCATCACTCTATAATAAAAGTGCTAGAACCAGTTGGAAGTTTTAAGAACACTTGAAAATAATTCATATTTTCCGTTGTTCACTTTTCGGAGCTGCCATAGTAATTTTCTTGTGCTCAATCCAAGCATATTTGTTCCTGAATTAAGAACGACTTTTGCTTAAATTTTTCGTTTTACTGTAAGTAAAAAAAGTTCCTTATTCAAGAACGTGTGATAATGACGGTCGTTTTTCGATTCAAGAATGCCTAGCACATAATTTAAGTACGTTCAAAACATACTTAAAAATTTAAGTACAAATTGATTTGAATTTCCTCCCGATTGGCGTTTATCGAATGTAAGAAAGTTGTAAAGTGAAGAAAAAGTCTGATTGCATAAATACACTTTTAGTACCTTTTAGCGATTTACTGATTCGTCAGTCACGGTAAAGAAGGTTGGAAATAACAGACCTACCACAGAGTCCTGAATTACTGATTCGTCAGTGAAGGTAAAAATGGTTTGAAATAACATACGCTGCATTCTTTAAAAATCGTTTTGCTTTTTGTGTCCCTTAGTTTGTACTCAACTTTTCTTGACTGCAAAATATTTCGCTCGCATGTTAATTACAAAATTATACTGCCGGCTCACCTTTAATTCCAGCAGGTTTCATCTCAACCCACTGCTTAAGTGAACTTAACGAAAATACTTTAAGCAATCTAAAGTTTAAATGCCATTTAATAATACCACAAAAGAACTGGCCGCCCACTTTACCCTTGCCCCCTTCCTTTGTGATTTTCGGGGGTGGGCGTTGCGTTGCCCAAAACATAAGCAGCTAAAGTTCCTCTTGTGCCTCATCTTGGCTTTGCCGCTCAAATGGTACTTCATTCTAGACACAAAAGCCGGCTTAAAACACTTGCAAGAAAAATGTTGAAATATTTTGTAATAAAGGCGGCGGTTGAATAGGTTTTTTTGGGCGTGGGCTCTACTTGAGCCCAGCCCTGGAGGAGAAATTGTTGGGCAAAATGTTTTATATGTTGCTATGAATTTAGTTGATGTTTTTGTTGTTATTGTTGGTCGGTCGTTCGGTCGGTTGGTCGGTCGGTTGGTTGGTCTCAAAGGAAGGCCACGGAAATAGAGTGAAAAGAATGTGCTTGGCCTTTGCTTCAAAGGCCCTTTGTGTGGGCCCATTGTTTTGGCCCAGGCCTTCCTCGTCCTGGTCCTCGCCGTTGTCCGCACTTTAAAACGTTTAGCTAATGAAATTTGCGGCGGCACAGAAAAACTTCATTGTAATGGGTTAATTTTATTTACTCGGCTCCGGCAACAATGGAGTAAAAAATAATAAAGCAACACAGCAGCGGCGTGCAAAATGTTATGAACTGAAATTTTATTATATTAAACCGACGCTTGATGAGTTTGGTTAGCAGTGGATGGAAAAAAGCGCACCAAACTTGCCCCCAAGTTGTCTTCAGCAAGTTGCCTGCCGGCAGCGCACATTGAATTCAATTCGAGCGGAGCGAGTCGAGTTGGCCAACTTGCGTGCTGGCTTATTAAAGTCGAAACGTGCTGCGACCGCAGCTAAAGTTGAGTTATTATAAAAACAACGATCAAGCGCTGGCGGAGCTTAGGACGGGTGGTGGGTAGAGGTAGAGGGGAGTGGCATTTCACCAGTCGTTTGCCTTAATGTAAAGTGCAACATAAAAAGTATCGCATTGTGTTCCTTTTTGCTGCTGTTTTTGTTGTACTTAAACAAGTTGCCTTAAAGTTTTAATGATGCTGATGACTATGATAATAATGTGCAGCCACTAAATTAGCAGGAGCAGTGCGCCAGTAATAAAGGAGCACAACTGGGGGAGAAAGAAACAAGGGGTAGACGAAGCATAGAAGGAGCTTAAAGCATTGGCAGCCAAATGCAGCTAAAGTTGGTGCTCCAACGGAGTGAGGACTTGTTATATTTTAAACAAATAGGAGAATATTGCTGCTGTATCGGTAAGTGTCGACAATTGGCCTTGTGTCATTCAACTACTTGGAAGATTTTACGTAAGGACCTCGGTATGAAACCATACAAACTACAGCTGGAGCAAGAACTGAAGGTGACCTTCTACAATGTCGTTTGTTAGCTGAATGGGCCTTGGAAAAGTTGAATGAAGGTTCAGTTTTTTAATCAAAAAATTGTCTCCAGCAACGAAGCTTATTTTTGGCTCGAATTCGGTTTTGAAAGCAGACAGAGGCAACGGCGGCATCATTGGAGCGTTCTGTTTTAAATATACTCTAACTTTGTTGACAAGTGGTTTCAACAAGACGGTGCCACAAACTACTAGGCACGCGAAACCAAGGGCCAATTGAGTGGCGAGTTTGGTGAGCATTTAATCTCACTTGAATGGCTGTTAATTATTTTGTTGCTATAGGTCTTTGCCTCAAATGTGTGTGAACGCACCGAAATTGGTAGCTAAATTTTTAAGCTTTTTGGATTTACCTAGTCTTAGTAAGATGAGCTTTTAGAATCAAATCATAATTCGGAATATTATAAGTACGAAGAAGAAAGTAAAGCAAAAATCATGTTGTTATGTGGCAATACGACATTAATTTTGCCTACGAACACAGATTGTTCTTGTTACTTTAGAAGCGACCTGAATAAAAATTAAGTCGGTCATTTTTCTATTTTTACCAGGAATTAATACCAAAAACGAATTTCGGTATCGGTCAAAGAATTTTATAGGGGCTGAAATCTTTTTATTAACTGTTTAGAATACGAATTAGTAATCTATAACAGCTTCCCATCATAAACCGTAACTGAAATATATGTCTGAAATATACACCCTGACCTAAACCGAAAATAGTTTCCGTATAAATCCCAGACTTTTACCTATTCTCCCATCGAAAACAGATGGATAATTTTATAACACAGGTTTTGAACCCAGGTTTGAATCATAACGTTAGGGTCGACAAGCTTAGGATTAGAACCTGAGACGTCAGGCTGTGTTTGAACCTTCGGACCGCACCAGCTGAAGTAGTATCAGGTGAGTAGTTTGCGGCTAAACGACTAAACTGACTCACTCTCTGAACAGAACACCTAATTTTGCTTGTCCTGGGTCTTATGTTACAATTAAACTATTTTTCGATCCTTTCAGTAGATGAGTGTTACTACTTGGACTTTTAGAAAAGCCGACGCCAGGTTTAGGCAATTTTTTGTACTACTGCTATTTGTGTTGTATACTAAGCGTTATAAAAAATCGATTGAACTTAAAAAGAAAATTTCAAAAAAACGTTTTTGATTGACTATTTTTCGCATTTTTCGACGTGGATTATCTGAAGAAGACTGCAAAGATGAACTCAGTTTTTTGTATGGCGATAAAGCATCATCAAAATCCACTGTATATCGCTAGTATATGTAGTGAATTCAATCGTGTTGAAGTTCACTCAGCGAAGAACTCTGTGAAGGTACTAGTTCAAAATCGGTTGTGGTGTCAGAAAACATAGATGCTGTGCGTGAACAGATAATGCAAGATCGTCACGTGACATACCGTGAGATTTAAGCATCCCTAAACATAAGTCGGATTTTGCATGAACATAATTTAACAATCGCTCAGAAATGGCTCTTGTGGATTGGCCAGTGTTGCCATTTTAGCTATTTAGTTGCTAGAACTTTGAAAATGAAATGCTTTTAAGTTATCGGAAATGCTATAAGTCTAGCAATTTTAAAATATTGGTTAGCTATTTCTACTTTTTTCAACATTTTTGTGACGTAGAGCGAAATGCTCCAAACAAAATCTTAAGTGTGCCCAGGGTAAGGGAGGAATTGACGGTCATACTAATTGATTTAAAATAATCAATTTTGAGGCTGATTTAGATTTGGCTTAAATTTTATTTCGAATTGGTGTGACCGTTCTGGGTTCGCCGTTGGCGCGCTTGGTGTTTGCTTGAATTTTGCTGTGTTGAAATCACCGTTGCGACCGGTGCTGCCCATAATTGTTTGTTCTCCTTATCATTCCTTTGGCGGATCTATAAATAATCCTGATTACTAAATATGTCCAGTAGGGACGAAACTTCTATCTATAAAACTGTGGGAGATATGACGTTTTTTTCAATTTGCGGGGGCGGGAGGGGGCGTGGCAAGAATTGAAAATAAACTTGATCTGCCAGAAAAGAACCATATGTCCCATACATGTCAAACCTCTATCTCTTACCATCTCTGAGATCTGCTTGTTCATACGGACAGACAGACGGTCGGACAGACAGACGGACACTTTTGCACAAACTTAACATACTCTGTGTACCTCTGGTACAGAGTATAAAAATGGTTAGAAGAATAGTTTTCACACTTTTTAAGCATGTTTTGTTTTTGCGCCAATGATCAACCAACTTTACGGTCACACTGCCAGCTGATCACGAAATCTTAATCAATTCAGTACTCAAAAAGGGTCAACTGATTTAGATTTGCTAAAACGAAATCTAAATAAAATCTAAATCGCTTTCAGGAATAACACTAATGCATGTTAGTTTGTTTTAAAACCTAAACATTTTTTTTTTTTAAGCTTTATTTTGTATTTATTGAATCTTCTTAATGAGACTAACAATAATTTTTCAGATCTTAATCTAGAAACTATTTTATAAACCATCCCCTGTTGGAGTTAGTTTGTGTTCTGCGGCCCTTCAAGTCAGTCGCTGGGTTGGTAGGTCATTTTCTGTAGCTGGTGGGTAAGTAGCTTCTCAGAATATTTTTTGTTTAAGTTGCTCTACTTCAGTTTCGACCAATGGGATGCTGAGGTCGTTGTGGATACACTCATTGCGAATGTACCATGGCGCTCCAGTGATGGTTCTAAGATGGTTCTTGATTGTGATCTTTGGAGGATGTACACACTGCTCGCACAGGCATTTCCCCATAACTGCGAGCCATACGTCCAGACAGGCTTTATGATGCTTTTGTACAGTA
Source organism: Lordiphosa collinella (assembly GCA_018904265.1). Classification (NCBI taxonomy): domain Eukaryota; kingdom Metazoa; phylum Arthropoda; class Insecta; order Diptera; family Drosophilidae; genus Lordiphosa; species Lordiphosa collinella. Next base: position 24,959 of record JAEIFV010000760.1, read on the forward strand.
GGACTTTATATTCCAGTTTAAGAGGGGAACGGGAGTTGATTAGCCAGTGAAGGCTGTTGGCCTTTAGCTTGATTTGAAGCTTTTTCGACTCTATGTGTTTGCGCCATGTGAGCCTTCTATCGAGGTGCACACCTAGGTATACAACATCGTTTGATTGCGGGATCTGGGTTGCATTTAAGGATAGCTGGGGAAAGGTGCTTCTGTTGAGTGTGTTGGCCAGCCACTCTTCCTTTTTAGCTAGGTGGCTTGCCAGCAGACTTGTTGCGTTAATTGGACATCGTGATCTGCTTAATATTGCCGTATCATCTGCAAAAGTACTTATTGTAAGTCGAGGGTCTGTTGGTATGTCGGCAGTGTACATTACATATAGGAGAGGACCGAGTTCGCTCCCTGCGGCACTCCGGCTCCTATAGTGAACTCTTCCGTTGTGTACTCATTTTGACGAACTGTAAATACTCTGTTACTGACGTAACTTTCTAATACTTGTGAGTATTTGGGGGAAGCATTATCCTTTATCTTGAATATAAGACCATCCAACCAAAACCGGTCAAATGCTTGGGCAACATCTAACAAAATTGCAGAGCAGCATTCGTGGTGCTCAAACGCAGTCCGAATGTCTGAAGTTAAACGGTTGACTTGCTCAATAGTCCCATGCTTTGCTCTAAACCCAAATTGATGTGAGGGAATAATATTTTGTGCATGGGCATCAATTTTACGGAGTAGGATCATCTCAAATAGTTTTGACAGGCAAGGTAGCAGACTAATGGGTCTGTATGATGACGCTTGTGTTTTATCTTTTCCTGGTATCTGAATCATTATGATTGTGGACTTCCTCCACTGAGTTGGAAAGTATCCACATCGCAGAACGGCATTGAAAAGTCTTGAGACATATGTAATGTCGGGACTTGGAAGTTCCATATTAATTTTAGGTGTAATAAGGTCATGTCCAGGAGCTTTCCTAGGATTTAGCTCTCCGATGGCATTTTTATTTCTAGCGAATGAACTTTGATTGGGTCAGTTTGTGTGGCGGTCGGAACCAATGGAAGTTCATAGCCATTGGTTGGAGGATTTGGCTGGAAAACATTTCTAAGGTGAAGTGCAAAGACAGTTGCCTTCTCTTCGTCGCTGCGGGCCCATCTTCCTGTCTGATCTCTTAGAGGCGTGTCTACCTTTGCAGGTGGCTTTATGCTGGCGCGTGCCCTTCATAGGGGAAATTTGGTGCTTGTAGGCGATAATTTTTCGATATAACGGCTATATGCTAGCTGCTTTTCGGCTTCGAGTGCTTTGCGAAGTACGCGTTCTGCAAGTCTCAGACGATTTTTGCGGCAGGCGATCTAAAGCTTTGCCATTCTCTTCCTGAACGCCGCTTTTCTGTGACCAGCCGGTCAATGTAACTGTTTGTCAATCTACGATCTTGCTGAGGTGTTGTTGTAGTCGTTTGGGGGCTTGAGTGATGAGCAGCGGCAGTAATGATAGAGGTGAGGGCTTGAACTGAATTGTCAATGTCTTTTTCCTTTTTTTTGGTTGGTGCACCTTTCTGTTACCGCTCAAACATTCTTTGTTTGTTCTTGAACATTTTTGTAACTTTCCTGAAGAAAAAGTCTCAGATGTGAATTGCGGAGTGATAATTTAAGGTATAATAAATAGAAATATCTTCAGTTTATAAGTGATTTCAGTAGAGTTTCACTTTTCATTAAATTTGGTACTAAAATTTTTGCCTTAAAAACGAACGTCATAAAAGATCGCATTGCCTGTGTTAAATTCATGACCGAAGAGCAAGTAAGGGAAGCCTTGTTTGTAGTACCAACTTTTATTCAGCTTATCTCAGAACAGATTCGGTACTGAGCAGAATCAATGAAAACAAACGACTACTACGACTTGTCGGCGAAATATGGTAATTCAATTATAATAAATGATGATATGGACGAAATCATAAAATTCCGGAACAATATTCTCAGTACTGAGATCAGCATTTTTGTAGGCCCTAATAAAAATGGAGATTTAGAGTTCATGGCGATCCCATTTCAAAAGATTGTTGACCTCAGCTCCTTGAAAAGAAGTTATTGTTAGATTTTAGTCTCAAAAACACATATTTCTTTAGTTTTAAAACTTAGCTACTTTTAGCCACTTTTGATCCATTTTAATCTGTTTCTATGAGGTTTTTGCGCCAATCCGTAAACTTTTGGATCTCATATTCTGGCAACGCTGCTCCAGACCGTTTTGCTGACCTCATTTTATATATTTTTTGTAGTCTTAACTCATTGAACAGTAATTTTTTTTAAGTTTCTTGTGGATTTTAGACCGAAAACCTCAATATTTCTAAGTTTTCACTTTTAGCTTTTTTTAGCAGTTTTTTTTATTTACTATTTCTGGCAAATATTTTTTTTGATAGCTATTATTTTTTGGACCTTAATATTTGGCACCACTGATTGGTGCTAAGAAATGCTAAAAAAATACATTCGCGGTGCTTCAAAAGATGTTCATAAGATCGTCACAGGTGGCGAATCATGAATATACTCGTAGGAGCCGGAAACAAAACATCAAACGACCTTGTGGGTGTTTCAAGACCAGCCAAATCCCACAAAAGTTGATCGGGCACGAAGCATGGCAAACCAAATGGTCGCCTATTTCTCCGGCCGAATGGGTCATGTGGCCTCTATTCCGCTTGAGCATCGTAGGATTGTCAATTTCAAGTAGTACACGACCATTTTTTTGACGAAAGTCTTCGGAGAATTTCGCAAAAACAACCGCCGAGCCGAGCTCTCACACATCACGTCTCACAAGCGACTTTTTGACCGGCCAAAAGGTGGAATTGATGGGTCATCCGGCGTACAGCCTTGATTTAGCACCTAATGACTTCCTTTTATTCCTAAACATAAAAAATAAACTATGGTTTGTACGTTTACGTTGTACGTTTACGTTTGGAGGTGCCCCAATCGGAAAAAAGTGCTTCGAAAAATGGTTTGAGCGAATGCAAATATGGGATATGGGATTCTGTTATGGGATAGGAACTACTTTTGCTACCTACCACATTTCATGGATCATAAAAGTACTTAACCCGGCCTGTCGCACTAGATTTCATTCCAACACAAAATATCGAGTTAATCGGATGGCATTTTTAATCTGAAACTTGACTAAGGCCATGCAGTTTATGCAATTCATTGAATGGCATCTCGCAGTTTAGTACGAACGCTGCAGCTGCTTGCCAAGTGCTAAAGAGGCCACTTCGTGCTCCACAGCCAGTGCACTTGGATTAAATATGTTCTATTTACATACAAGTACTTACAAGTAAAAACTCTCGTAAATATTGCACAACCTTCAGAAGACTTACCACAGTTTTTGAGTTATTTAATTGCTCATTACGTGTACGAGTTTCCCCTCTCCACCCACACAGCAACAATAACAACAGCTCGGCGGCACTTGAGACAAACAATTGCTGGCAATTGCTGAAAACAGTCAGCGCTTTAATGTGCAGGGGGGGGGGGGGAGCGACGGGTAAGCAACAGTAACGGGCAAAAGCGCCATTAAGTATGCAGTTATTATGCGCTTTTTGTTGCACTTTCAGCAGCCGCCTCGTTATGCGTTGCCTTTGATTTGCTTTGCACTCGAGGGGGCTGCATAAATGCATCATAAACTCGGCACTCGGAGAAGTTGCTGCAATTTGCAAGGACATTTTCTGTCTGCTAATATGCAACGGAGTGAACTTTGAACTCGGGCGCTGCAATTTGTGCTGCTTATTTTGCGCTTTGCTGGCATTTTTCTGTCTTTCTGCATTTGCTGCTGCCTGGCGCATAAAATATGCGAATTGAATTTGTATTTAAAGTTTCCGTTTCCGTTCGCTTCTTTGGCAGTAACTGGGATAACAAGCCAAAACATTTTGTACTCTGCACAGAAATTTGGGCTTAACTTTTGCTGCTGCCGTTCTTGGCTTATTACTGCGAGAATTTAAACTGAAATTGAAATTTGGTATCTAACTTTGTGTGTATCCTGGCTGGCTTTATGCTCTCATGGCATTTTTATTATTTGTGTCTGTACTTGTGAGGGAAGTGGCTGTGCACTCACTCACTCGCTTTCTCCTAGATGGCTGCCAAAGTGCACTTAAGTTGCTCATGTATTTTAAATGAGTCTGGAAAGCGTTGCAGGAAACTCAACAAAGTACAACATGCCACACACAGTGGCTCCCCTTTTTACTTCTTCTGTTTCCTCTTCTTCTCCAGCAGAGCCATTGCCATTGATTGGCTCATCAGCAATTATAAAAAGTAACAAATTGGCTGGCAATTTTCGTACAGAGCAGTTAAACTCACCTTCAATGCAATAAACCTCCAGTGAATCGGACGTTTGATTGACCACCGTACAATTGGTGGGCGCTTCCGGCTTGCCAGCGGCAATCAAGTGGAATACACACGGCTCCTTCTGTTGACCCACATTGTTGTCGGCCCAGCACATTATGGTGCCAAAGTCCATTTCCTGTGGAAAACACGAAAAAAATAGGTGGCAAGTGATAAATATTTCCCTGCAGTTCCATAATTCGCTCCAAAACTTAATTCGTTTAATCAATAAACATCACATGCGTCACGGCATGTTTGTCAGTTTGGGCCCCCCTGATTGATCGCAGCTGTCAATAAGTTTTTCATTAATATAATTTCATGTCAATACGGCGAGTGCGAGACGGAAAGCTTTTAGGCCATTCGCCAGGAAAATAGGCAAAACAAATGAAACATTTTGCGGCAAAAGAAAAAAAAAAAAAACAACGAAAAAACTATGTTAACATGGCCCGAAGCCGCCATGCTTAGCTGCCCGTAAAAGTCCCGTACAGCCTGTGTATGTCCTGTGTATATCCTGCTAAGTGGCCGCCTGCGGGTCTATTGTTTGTCCTCCTTCCACCTTCTTTTGTTGATTTGTTTTTGTTTGTATTTTGTCAAATGCTGTGCTAATGAAATCCTTCATATGGCCCACCAAAAAATAAATGGTAGCAGCACGAAAAATCAGCACAATTAATCAGATCCCCGGCTGCCTGAAGTCATTAAAAATTAAAATCACTTTCAGTACACCAAAAAAAATGTCAACTCAAATTGCAGCTTATTTGTCAACCAAAATGCTAGCCCAAGTGAGACACAACGAGTACCAGCATCCCAGAAAATGGGCGCTAGCTTGTGTTTCTAATTAACGACAGGAATCTACAAAGGAATGCTTAGGATTTACCACAAAACATTCTGCAGGATATGGAAAAACGGGAAATCTTCGGAGCCAATCTTTATACTAGTACTCTTGTTTTGGTACACGCTTTTTTGGTCATAAAATGAAAACGAATAAATATTTTTTAAAACTTTTTTCTTCTTTGTATTCGGCCAATAACTTATTCGAAACGGCCGATTTGTGCCTTCTAGCAACGCAGCGATCGCAGTGCGCATCTCATGCACTGGAAAATTGTCCACTGCTCGGAGAAGGGCGCGCTTCAAAGACTCAATATTTGGGAGTCGAGTAAAGCAAGCAATAGCTTCGAGAACGGACCACAGTTTGTAGTTGTGGCTCTGACAATTTTTTGGGCTTAAAGGGGGGAGGGGTAGGAATTTTCCAAATCTGAAACAAACTCGATTTGAATCGGGAATACACCTACCTACATGCAAAAATTTGTGGCTCTATCTCTTATAGTGTCTAAGATCGACGCGTTCATACGGACAGACGGTTGGACGGAAAGACGGACATGTTTAAATCGACTCGGCTGTTGATGCTGATCAAGAATATATATACTTTATAGGGTCGCAAATGCTTCCTTCTACGTGTTACATACTTTTGCACAACTTCATGATCCTCCTTTTCCCATTTTCAATGGGAACAGGGTTTAAAATGAATGGAAAACAACGAACCTAGGTGGCTACCTTGAGGTACCCCAGAGGTTACAAACACAGGCTTTGAAGTATTAGAACGTAGCAGAACTTTTTGAGTTCCATCTTTCAAATAGGAGATCCAAAGCAGAAAAGGGGAGGGAAATCCTAATCAATCGAGCTTAAAGAGAAGAAGATCATGGTTCACCGAGTCAAACGCTTTGCTAAAGTCGGTGTAAATGACATCAGTTTGCTTTCGATTTACAATAATGCTGTAAGGTGGAGGTTACAATCTCTTCAAAAATTTTAGGAATAGCGGATAGCTTAGCAATGCCACTGTAATCTATAATTTCCGCACTTTTTATTGAGAGGAATAATATAAGACTCTTTCCAAGGAGTTGGATAGACTGAAGAATCAAGTGATAGATTGAAAAGCTTAAGCAACGGCTTGCATAGGGAACTAGAGAACAACTAGGAATGTTTTCAGGCCCAGGGGAGTATGAAGATTTTGGGATTTAAGGAATAGAGGTTTCAAAAATTCGGGAGCACATATTAAAGACGAAATGTTGTAAGAAGATTTAGTGTATTGGTAGAGGAAAATTGTCAGCGAGCAATAGAATCATTCTGCCCTCTTGTGACCTGAAAAGAGAAGGCAAGGTAAAGATTTACGCTTAGAATCACCAATAGAGAATTGTTTAGACCCTTGCGATTGAATTTTGCACCGGACAAATATTGTAGATTTTGGGGGAACCAGTTCGCTTACATTTTCTGAAACATCTAAACTCAATATTTTTCAAATTAGAAAGTTTTGGACAATACCAAGGGGGATTTAGTGCCTCGGAGGTAGCAACGCTATTAGGAATGCATATATCTAAAAGATTATTAATAGATTCATAGAAAAAGGTTACAGCAAAATCGAAATCATCCGTATTGTACAAGGGAGACCAGTCAGTTGTACAAATAAGTTGATTAACTCTATCGTCTGTTTGATAAGCGATTCTCCTATGATAAACATTTGGTCTTCAAACAGAATTCGTTTGTGGGCATTGTTTGCGCACTGGCGATGCAATGCTATCGATCTTTTATTCCACCAGAAGTCTCAAATGTCTTCACTGTACTATACACAAAGTTTCCGGTGTTTTCCAGTGGGTGTTTTGACCTTTTTCGTAGCTGCATTTATGCAGGCCATTTACGACAACACGATATTCGATCAGGCCTCATTCTATGATTGCAAACAACTGAGTGTTCAATACATGTAATATGAGCACCTTTAAAGACTGGACGCACCCATTAAACCATAACTTTTGATGTGAAACATCTTTAATTTCGGTATGGAAGATATTAGTAGAAGTAAAATTTTATCTAAGCGTCACGCTGACATGGCATATTTTGTGGTTTTATTCTTAAGGTCTAGAGTCTAGACTCTAGACCAACACTTGCTAGCCATTGCACCGTCCTAGTGATTGCTTCGTTTCTTATTATCTCTGCCGTTACAAGTTCATTTGTGCGGAAGTGGTAGTCAAAGGACAACATCGTACATTGTGTTCCACAAAAACGGTGCCAAGACTGAGCTCTGGGGAACACCAGCGGTTATACTGTATGTATCTGTGCTAATATCTTTTTTATACTGCAGCTGTCTTCCATCGAACTAGCTTAAGAAAGCTTTTACCAAGTATGGCGGGACTCCGAAAGCGAGTGCATTTATAATTTTGCCTCATGATGCTGTGTTGTCCCGGGTGACTACGAGGCAATACTGCACTTTCCCTCCATGGCTTCCGAGGCTAAACCTTCTTAGAAATGGCATCAGCAGTAGACATCGCTTTTCTGAAGCCGGGGACCAAGTGCTGGGACCAAGTTCCTCGAGAAGCCATAGGTTCTGCAAATGTGAATTAACACGCATTTTTGTGCTTGTGTTGGTGAGCCCTAAAAACAGCAATTGTTTTGCCTAATACTTTGTGTGCTCTCTCAAAAAGTCGCAAGTTCGGCTAGCGTCTGTGTGAATAACACGAGTGACTTCGGCTCCCTTTGTTTGCGTCGACAACTCTTAACGACATGTGATACATATGCACTCATCGTTAGAGTATCGCGTAACAATTTGAGCATCGGGGCAACACTGTGATATCGATGAGTTAAGCTGACTTTAACAAAAATTTGGAGCAAAATCCATCGGCTATAGTTGTTTTGTCCCCGTGTGTGCCGTCATCTGCCTGGCTAAGTCCCCAAACTCTTGCCACGACCAGATCTCGTTTTGTTTTCTGTCTCACCATAAACTTGTTAAGTTTTGGACTGTGCCCGTGGTTGCTTGTAAGCCAACATGGCTGCCATTATGCGATGACAGCAGCAACGTCAGCGGGAAGGAAACGGGAGGCTGCAAATGGCTTGGCCGGGCCAAAAGCAAGCCAAGGCTAACCAATGCAACTGGCTACTAAAACTCAACGAAGTTGTTAAAACTGGCACTGCACCCAGCTGGTTTTGGTTTGTTCCTCTGGCTGACCCAGTTTAAAATGTGGCGATGGCTTTTTGCAGGTCTTCATTTCTCCTCTGACAAAGTTGACGATGGATTTGGATGGTTGACACATTTAAAACTAATCAAAAGTCGCTGGTTCACATTTCAACGATCAAACGGCATTCAAATGAGTTCCGTTCACAAATACTTTCACAGCACTGATTGCACACACACACACATGTATAAATCATTTAGCCCAATTGAATATGAAAAATCCCTTCCGTTCTGTTGTCATATATGCTGTTTCCGGCTTCCGCAACCGCAGCTCAAACATTTTCGTTGGAGCGGATTTTTCTTTGCCAGTTTTGTGAGTGTGTGTGTGTGAGTGTGTGGGACTTGCTCAACATCCAACAGCTCATTAATTTGGTTTTGTGCAAGGGCATTTCTGTCACATCCTTCGTCCGCCCGCCCGCCTCTCCCTCCGTGTGTGAGCAAAATGTTGCTTGGCTTTCATGTCTAGCAATTTCCGCCTGCCTGACATAGAAATTTCTTAAATATTTCACAAAATGTATATTTTTGGCACTGCAGAAAAACTCATTAAAATGTCACTTAAATGTTTAAATTTTTAATTAAAATGCATAAATAATAACTTAGAGAAGAATTCCATGCTTGCTACAACTGCAATAATATTTACCCACAGTTGCCGCAACATTAAAATAATATAAACAAAATGAAATGGTCGTCAGACAAAAACTGTAACAATTGTTGATTTTGGCCCTAGGAAAATTGTTGAGCCCTTTTTTGTGTGTGTGTGTGTGTGTGTGTGTATGCAGGCGACGACAGTTGCAGTCCTATCCCAGAAAGTGTGCTATGCTTTTTGCCGGCATCAAGTAAATTGATTATTACTTAAATTGCTCTGCATATGGGCGTGTGTGTGGCAGCTCTATTTTTGTTTTGCACACACACACACACACACACAAGCATATGTGCCTTCTCTTTGTTGTTGATGTGCAGTGTTGGCAGCTGCCATATTGGCGCCTTGTTGCCAACACTCTACAAAATAACAAATATTTTGATACGCACACGCACACACAGAGAGACACACACTTGTACATATTTTAATTTTCATAAATTTGTCATAAATTTGCATAAATACTTTTGGCTACATACTTATGCATGTATGCAATATATGAATCGTTTGGGCACCACGCACTCAGTACACACATTAAATGTCGGAGAAATTTCCAGTTTAACACTTCACAATTTCAATTTTAAATGAAAATGTCAATTATCATAATAACAGGCAGTGTCATATTTATAGGTGGCCAAAGGAGTTAAAAGCAAAGCTTTAAACTTAAGTTGTACAGAGAATAGGATTCCGATAGAACAAGAACCAGGTGAGGTTTCCTATGCCATCTGGAGTTTTGTTACTTTGTAGAGAAGTAGTTCGCTGACAGCTGAACAGTTACAATGTGGACGCCGATAAAGTTCCATGAGGAACGCATCTTAAATGATTCCTTGTCAGGTGTACATATTAAATTCAAAAATCAACAAATTTTAATATGTGTTGAAACCTCTGCGCATAGGCTTTAAAGTTTCCAAAAATGTTACGCATACGACACGTTTGCCTCATCGTTATTCCGTCAACATATTCTCCGCATCATCTTTAAAGCTGTAAAAATTTGAATTTGTTCGTTCAACAAATAAATATGAAGCAGGAAGCAAATGAATTTTTAGTGGGTACCCTTAGGCCTGATTTTGCCTGGCGTTTCGCGTTTCCAACCAAGAAATGCGTTCTATCCACGCTGTTATATGGGCACAGGGTTGCACTACAAGCGCCAATGACATTTTGACATAAGGCTCTAGCTCTGTTTCTGTCCCAATCGAGGTTGAGGGGAGCCCCCAGAACCCCCCCCGCGGAGAGGCCCCGCCGAGGGCCCCCGGGGCCACGCCCCCGGCCCCGCCGGAAGCCCCCCCCCCGCGCCCCCGCCCCCCCACCTAACCCGGACCCCCACACAGCCCCCGAGGCCGGACACCCGCGGACACCCCGAGGCAGCCCGCCCGCCCCACGCCCAAGGCCCAGGCCCGCGCGGGCGCGGAGCAGCCCGCCCGCCCCCGCCCAGCCCGGCCGCCGCGGCCGGGCAGCCCGCCCCCCCCCCCGGCCGGCCCCCCCCCGACCCCCCCGCCCCACCCCAGGACCCCCCCCACCCCCCACCTCTAAAAAAAAAAAATAAGTTTTTTTCTTTTTCCAACACTTAAAAAAAAGTTCCTTTTCTTTTACTTTATAAAATCTACTCCCGCGGCCCTCACGCCCCCCCCCCCCTCCCCGTTGCGCCCGCCTCCCGCCCGCGCCGCCGCTTCTCTTTTTTCTCCCCGTTTAGTCTTCCTCTCCTGCCCTTCTTTTTCCCTTTTTACGCTGCTCTCCTTCTTGGTCGCCGTTTCTTGCTCTCCTTAAGCGCTGCTTTTGTTCCTTCTTCTTAACACCACCTTGTTTGAAACTGCCTAGTTAATCGTCTCATCTGCGTTATTTTCGTTCGAGCTGCCCAGGAGAACAGTTGTCTACGCTGGAGGTCCAATTCAAGGGAAAAGTTTCACTTTGATTGGCGTGCAAATTTTCATCTGCAAAAATGTTAGCCATCCTGCTCTGATTAAAGCAGATTATCTTCTCAATCCAATAATTGATCCTAAAGTCTAGTACGGAGAACTCAAAAAAGCGCTCGCAAACAAAAATCTTCATACAAAAATGACACTGTAAAACCGCTCACAAAATTTTTGACGTAAAACGTTTTGCGACTAGTATGCTACAAAATACCCTGTTCCCTTGACTTCTTGTGTTTTCATACACATATACACACACTCATACATACACACACACACTCTAACATACGCACACACGCACGCGCAAACCCGGTAACTGACACTGCAAGGCCCCCCTCTCTCCTAAAAGCAAAATTGAATCGTATATAATATATATGATATATGTAAAGTTTGGAAGGTCTATCTTAAATTGTGGCTCAGACAGTTTTTTGGGCTTAAAGGGGGGAGGGGGAGGAATTTTCCAAATCTGAAACAAACTCGATTTGAAAGCTCTTATAGTCTCTGAGATCGACGCGTTCATACGGACAGACAGACGGACAGACGGACGGACAGACGGACGTGGCTAAATCGACTCGGCTGTTGATGCTGATCAAGAATATATATACTTTATAGGGTCGAAAATGCTTCCATTTTCAATGGGAACAGGGTATAAAAACTTGGCATGCATCATCTTGGAAAGAATCTCTCCAGTGCTAAATGGTCTGCTCAGACGAGAGCAAAATGGTTTCAGGCCCAACCTATTCTGTGTGCACCAGAGATCTGCAAGAGTGCCTGTTTTCTTCACTCGAGTATACATGTTGTAAATGCGTCTTGGGTATGATTTTCCACTCAAAATATGAAGTCAGTTCATATACTCACTCATATCGGACTAGTATTTCAGTGAGTGGTCTCAGTTTTGAGCGGGTGTCAAATTTACTATGAGCGACACCTCACGATACTTTCGTCTTTGGGTGGGCGGTCGCATGCAGATTTTGCAGCTTACATTCCAATTTTACTCAGACAGCAAAGAGAAATACGCAAAATACCATTCTACAAGGCGTAGTCCTAAATTGTTTTTTATTTCCTGAGCATCGCACAACCTTTTTTAGTGGGCGTAGGCAAATTTGCAAAAACAATACACATAGAATTCGGATCTGCTGACGTTAACGTCAAAGCAGAAGCGTGATACGGGGATGAATTTAACGAAAAGTGAAAGAAACGAAGAAAAGCCGAAGACATATGAGAGAGCAGACACACAAGGTCACCAATAAAAAAATTCCACAAGAGGCAAGCATGAGTAAAAAAATACTTAAGTGAGAAAACGATAGATAGAATATTCGTTGCTTGAATTGTTGGTGGACAATTTCACACTCAAATGTTACGGTTCCCTGTTTGCATGAGTGTTTTCAATACGCTACGCGAGTGTTGCGAGTGTTTTCGTCACTTAAGTTCGAGACGCAAATATGCCGCGAGTAGAAATACTACTGTATACATTTTGTTGCAGTGGTCGGGATATCCGAGTGCGAAAATATCAAGTACTTATGCAGTGCACTTGCAGTTGCTGGTGTGGACCCCATTAACACACTGCGCGTAATAGAGGAGCAGTCTAAAGAATGGAGGTCTCCACACTATTTACTATTTGTGGACTTTGAGCGGGCATTCGATACCATAAAGAGGGAGGCTATATGGAGGTATACCGGGGGATATTATAAAGCTGATAATGACCTTGCTGATAAAGACAGTCACAGCGCTAGTTTTGCCGTAAATAACGGAGTTCGGTGAGGATGCGCTATTTCACCCCTGCTGTTCATGGTCGTCCTCAAATAACGAGTCGAGGAATGGTATCCAGTGGAGAATAAAGCAAACTTTATGCGACTTGGACAACGCGGATGATATCTGCTTTATGACGCACCCACTAGAAATGGCCTCAGCGAACCGATACGGCTCTGGTAAGGAACGCTCGAGCAGCTGGCCTCAAAATTAACCTCACAGAGACTAAGCTGATGCGAGCGCAAACCACTAACATGTACCCACTTAACGTGGCTGTCGACGGGAGGCTCAAAATTTTGAGAGTGTCGAAAAATTCTGCTATCTGGAAAGTGTAATTACCAAAGATTTCGCAAACTTCAACGGTTGTGGAGCTACCGTTCAATATCTCTGAAAACGAAACTGCGCATCTTTAATAACAGCGAAAAGTCGGCTCTGTTATTTAGCTCAGAATGCTGTCTAGTTTCTGATCTAATAGGCATTAAACTCCAAACTTTTGCGAACAAATGACTAAGACTAATCTGCCATCACAAATGAAAATCTCCTGAATTGGATTGGAAAAATTTTACCAAGGGAACATGACAACATCGTGAAGATGGTTCTGCAGTGGAACCCGCAAGTCAGCCGGCAGAGAGGTCACAGAGATGCGCACAATCCATGCAAAAACCCAAACAAGTTGGAACAAACTAAGACATTATGCTATATAACTGCATCAACAGATTTTGGCGTCAGTTCTTTTGCAATCATGGAATTGGGCCTGCTCGAAAATCGTGTTGTCGTAATTGGCCTGCATAAACTTTCTGTATCGTAGGGTGATGTTATTTAAGGATACTGGGGGAATAAAATGCGTCGCCAGTGCGCGAACAATGTCCACGGACGAGTTCTGTTTTGTGAGGAGAAAATTTTCACTCAGCACTCAGAATCGCTCAGCAAGTAGTACCAGAAGCTCAACAAGCTGTCATACAGATTTTTTTTAATGGTTTTTTTTAGTATTCCGATCACACAAGACATAAAGCTTATAAATTAAGTCATTGGTCACAAAATTAAGTCAGTGGTCACAAAAGTTTCAAGTGTATTATAACTTCGACAAAGACGAAGTTAGCATTGCTTTTTCGTTAAAATTAGTGCAGATTCAATGAACAGCTGGGCCAAGTTCCAGCTAAATAGCATTAAAGAAGAACAATGGTCGTTCTTGATACTTAAAAATGATTTTATTTTGATGTACTCCTCCATGCAACAGCAAGGATTATAATGTTTTATTGGCTTTTATGAGCAACAATATTTCCGTTTAACCGTTTAGAAATGTAGCCAAAATAGTTTCCTCTTATAGCATTTGCCATTCCCTTTTTAATTTGTTCACTTCTCACTGGGCAATTGGCAATGACCATTTCGGAAATGGTTTTTTGTTTGTTTTTTTGCTGGCCCACACACACATATAGAGCGAGAGAGAGAGGGAAAGAGTATCAAATGCATTTGACTTGCACATGAGCCAAATGAAACTGCAAATTTTGTACCATTTGATGAGAGTGCGTAGTCGGCCAATGCGTAGCTCCAGCTCATTGATGGCCAATTTGTCTGTCCAATTGCTGGGGAAGGAACATCGAAATTGGCATTGCAATTGGCCATTTTTGGGGGGGAAATCGCAAGTGCTTAGCCAAATGATGATGATGACTACTATTAAAGTCAATGGCATTTACTTTAGTGTTTCCGGTTTTTCATTTCAACCTTCGGCGTTTGTTGATGTTGTTGTTGTTGTTGCTGTTGCCATGGCTTTTTAATTAGAAAGCAGTGCTAATAGAATTTTTAATTAAAATTGCTAGTCTGTGCGGGCTTTCTGTCTGTTGTTGTTGTTTTTCCATTTCGCTTGACAACATGACACGCACATGAGCCCAAATACAGCAACAACATAAACAGCGGCCTGTTAATTAAAATGTTGCTATTTAATAACCTTAACGAACCATTTCCATCGAACCTCCTGGCCAAATGTCAAATGTGTCAATAACAAACCGAAAAATGAACGAAAATTTTCAGGCCCACCCAAAATCAGCGACCACAACAAAAGGCAATTGAGTTCCCCGATATGTAGATATATAGACACATGTATAAAGCGTAAAGGTAGTCATTTGTCATGCATCTTTCATCAACCTTTTGACATTTGCTCACTACTTACCTTCACCGGCGTATAGGTCAGAGTTGAGCCTTGCGCTGAGTGCGGACGAAAGCCGCTCTGTGGCATATCGAAGGTCTCCGCGGTGTTATTGAAGGACCACTTGAAGTTCTCGGGCGGCGGAAAGGCATCCACTTCGCAAACAATTTCAGCTGCCTCGTTGCGAGCCACGCCATAGATTTTCTTTTGATCGGGCCGGCAAATTGGTTTATCTGCAAGGAAGAAGACGGGGCGAGAGAGAGAGGGAGGTGCGGGGCATTACAAACTTTGATGTTTCGAGTGCATTTTGCTGTTGTTGGCTGCAACCCAAATCAATAATCGCATCAAACTGGCTTCAGCCTCTTTGTTTTTGCATGCCTTTTGGCCAAATACAAAAACCTCCCACCCCAAAACCGCACTTCAAATCCTAAGTAGAAAAGTTTACTTGGTAAGACGGCAGGCTCCGGTCCCGCCTATCCTGCCTTTTTGCCCATTCAAGCAACTAACTAAACAGAAAACAGAAACAGAGAGAAAAACTGGGCAAACGTTAAGTGAAAGAAAAACTTTGAACCAAAAAAAAAAAAAAAAGTTAGTTTAGTTGTTAGCCAACGAAACAGCAACGAAAATGCAATTTCTTCTCCGTCTAATCCCCTGGTCAGGCAAAGGCAAATCTTTGGCAAGACCAGAATTTATTGTACAATTTGACAAAACTGTCGATACTGTCGGCGCAAGAGCAAAGCAAGCTGTAAACACATTTGGAAAGCAAAAAAAAAAGGGAAGAAAGGAACTCTACTTGGTCACCCCGAGACTTGTATACACTTTCTTTATATATAAAATCCCAACTATTATAATAAGTTCTTTAACAAACTACCCCTAAGTCTGAGCTGATCACTTCCGACAACTTCAACGTCCGCTAACTTACTTCAACACTGTCGTAGCTTAAAATAATCCATTTTGTGAAAGTCGCGTTTAAAATTCTCAATGAATTTTGCCTAGCGAAAAAAGTTCTTTTAGTTTTGAGTTAATCAAGTAAAATTCTTTATGTTTGAAATGCTCATTAAAGTTGGCGACCTTTCTAACTTGTAGAATGATGTGTTTCGCTGGCTCGAGGTCAAATAAAAACACAGAAGTATGTGTTACCTTATCCAATATATTTCGGTTGCAACATCGGCAACCATCACCAAACTCAGACATCAAACAACGATACAAAAAACGGCGCTCGCGACACACTGTTTGGAGAGTGGAAACTCGCCAAATTTTAAGGCAACAACAGTCCTACAACAAGAATCGAATTACAGTAAACGGTTCGCTCTCGAGATGCTTCACATTATAAACACACCACACCTCAGACAAGCGACTGAACTACAAAACAGACTCAAAAAACTGTGCTCACATTTACAGGCATCTGTTGTCCAAACTCAGTATGAAACTCCACGCCAGACCGCAAATTGTAAAATGGCTTAACACAGCCCCAAAGGGCCAAGAGCCGAGTTTCTCTCAATCTTTTGCCTTTTTGATTTATTCAAAGAAAATACTTCAAAGATTCAAAGAAAATACTTTTCATTAGATGTTCCGAGGCGGGATCGAAACCACTACCTCTTGCACAGCGGTCGCGAACACTAGCCACTGAGCCACCCGGTCACCGCCAGACGCCAGACGGTACAGACGTGTAAAATAATCCTGTTTTTTAAGAAATGACGAGTAAGTTAGCTATATGTACCAGAAGCTTGGAGCTTTGTTGATGCAGCTTGCGCATGAATTCCTGTGCGAGTTCCTTTTCCAGCGAAGTGTACTAACATGAGTTTTCATTACAATTGTTTAAGAAAAAGTACACTGAGGCAAGTTCTGCTATTCTCAATTGAGAGACAATATACAAATCGTAAGCTCGTACGCTGATAAACAAATCAATCTAAAGCCAAGATTATATTCTTGAAACCGAGACGACACGGTGTCAAAAGTGCACAAGGAAGGGAAATCCTTAACCCAAGATTATAGGGCTTGTAACCGTTTCTGAATTTGACTTTTGATCGGAATTGCAAAGAGTTTCAATTTTCCAAAAAAAGAAAGAAATATTTGGTTGAAACAATTTGCCATCATAAGTGTTAAATGGAAATCAATAGAAATTTGTTATTAAAAGCCAAACGAACACTTTAAAATTCCGATTCCGCATGATTTCAACGGAATCGAAAACGGGAACAGTCTCAATTTAATTCTAAATTCAACCATCTTGGAAAAGATCGCTTATGCTCGACTTTAAGATAAAACAATCTTATTTTTTAAGGCTGCTTTCCAGAACTTCACATAAATAGAAACTCTTTTGAGCTGTTTTCAAATCTGGGCTTAAGCTGGGTACCTCGGAGGATTGAACACGAACTTGCCTGGCAACTTAACTTGCTGGGCAATCAGCCAAATGATAGACTCCACAACGAAACTAAGTAAAACCTCTCAGCCATATATTGGAGATGCTGAAACCGTTGGCTTAGAACGGTGAGGTCGCGAGTTCAAACCCCACTGAAGGCATATATGTAGCTAGCGTAGCAATAGATTATTTAGCTGAATCTTCAAAGAGAACTGTATGAGGGTTGATTTTCAATCTCATTTCATTTTTTTTTAAGCTTTTTCATTAAAGATTGCAAATTTCTCGAAAAAGATATGTTTAATATAGGTAAGAGTTAGATTAATTTTTTGGCCCTCGCCATCATTGGACTGTGGATTTTTCAAAAATACGGAAAATCGCAACGTTACAGTCAATGGATCAATGATTACCGACTACAATTTGCCCAAAAGAAAAAATTGGAATTGGTTGACATGTGGTTTCAACAAGACGGTGCCGTATGCCACACGGCCCGCGAAAACATGGACCAATTCAAAGGCGAGTTTAGTAAGCAATTAATCCATTGGCCGCCAAGATTATGTGATTGACTATTTTTTGTGGGGCAACGTACAGCCTCTTGTGTAAAGGGACAAGGCAGCCGCAATTGCAGCCCGGGAAGACAACATTACAGCTGCCATTGGTGTAAAACAGGACGAAGTATTGGGAAAAGTATGCCAAAACTGGAGAGACCACAACTACAGGGTTGGCCTTATTCGACGGACCCGTTTTATTTTAAGAGATCAAATAAAAACATATTTTTCTGTTCGTGTTAAAAATCATTTAATTAGGCTCAATGGCAAAGGCTTATTGAGCCCGTTTTACACCACTTCCCTTGCTTTTCGCAAACATTTTGGCCGGACTGGCAGCTATTTCTTGGCAGGTATAGTTTTTCATGTCATTCTGGGTCCTTGGCTTGTTTATGTAAGCCTTTGAATTCAAATAGCCCCACAAAAATAAATCTGGAGGCGTCAAATCTGGTGAATGCCGCGGCCAGTCACAATCACCATTTTTTGTCCAGGGAACAATAACCTCAAAAAATCGACGAGCTTGTTGAAATTAGTAGTACACCATACGCTTTCGACAAATTGGTTATAATATCACGATAATGTTCCTGATTGACACAAGCACCGCACCAAACAGTGACTTTTTCATCATGAAGAGGTTTTTCTTAAATCTCTTGATGCTTTTCAGTGGTATAAATACGTCAATTTTGTTTGTTTACCGTTCCGTTCAACGTGAAATGAGATTCTTTTAAGTATGAGAATCTTTAGGGCCGTTTTCTCATGTTACTATTTTTGCTGAAATCAAAATCCACCTAGATTTCGCAACTAGGTGGATTTTGAGCAAATAGTTCTTTCAAGTAGGTGGTTATAAATTATACATTGTCTTGCGACATCGATGTTTTCGATGTTTTGGAAGGAAACATCGATGAAACTTCGATGTTTTTTCAAATTTTAAGAGTTCGCCAATGTACCACCCAAAAACACTTTCTTGCTTGAGGTTAAATAGAAATAATGTATGTGTTTTTTTAACGACCTATTTTGATTTTAGTCAAAGTGCTTGTTAGCCAACTCAAAGTCTTAGGTTGATTATAATTCAATAACACTAGGCAACAAGGTCCAGTATATTGAAGGTTTAGTGGTGATTCTAGATGATTTTCGAGTGCTGA
This sequence comes from Lordiphosa collinella, assembly GCA_018904265.1. NCBI lineage: Eukaryota > Metazoa > Arthropoda > Insecta > Diptera > Drosophilidae > Lordiphosa > Lordiphosa collinella. The sequence continues at coordinate 43,763 of JAEIFV010000760.1, forward strand.
ACACGAATCTGTTTTCGGAAATGGTCCATCACGTCTAAATGTTTATGCATTCTTTTACTCCTTTTATGAACGTTTTGTGGAGCTCCTTTTTTATGATATTATCTTAAAGTACTATTTCTAAGCTTCAAAATAAACTATTCTAAGCAATTCTACGATTTTCTTAAGCGAAGATTTACCATATTGAATACATGTCCTTCAACTGACCAAACTTTGAACTCCCCATTGTTACGAAAAAAGATCAAAATATCCATTTTAAGCAAATCTAAGCTCAAACTACTAAAGTTTTAGACTGTTTTCAGCTTCGATGACAACATCGATGCATCCATGTTTCTCCAGCTCTAATTTTTTGGCAATTGCAGCACGGTCACACAAGCAGGGTTGGAAAAGCAGTAATTATAGTTTGGCAGCACGGCTGGGATCAGCTATTTGTGTTTATCAATTTTGAGCGCCAATTGAAATAAAAAATGTCCAGCTAAGAATATAATAAAGAAGAAAGAATTTCACGGAGAAGGAGGAGAAGATTTTTCTTGCGTATATTGTTGAGGAGTAGGAGAAGTATGTTTTGAGAACAAAAAGTCGGCCGCCGTGATCTGGAAACAGACGAAGTAGAATTGAATCGAATTGGCCGAAAAATTAGGTGAAAAGTCCCGCATTTGGCGCCAGTGCTAGCAGCTCCGCGACAACATTTTTCAATGAAACGCAAGTACAAGTCGGGGTTGCCAAAGGAATGAGCGCAAATCAAACTGATGGCGGACCGCTTGGATACGCTGCCCTATAAACAGCTTAGAAGATGGCTGTATATGAGTTTTCCTGAAAGCACTTTTTCATTTCATATTGAAAATATTCAATAGGTTTATTTCTTCGCTTTGGGGAATTTTTGTGTTTTTTTATTACTTCGTTTAAATTAAAATCTCTTACTACACCCCTCTCTAGCTTTAGGGCACACAACACAAAGCATGACACACGTTTCATGGGACCAACCTCACTCACAGCGTCTCAGCCGATGTCTGTCCAAACGCACTCTCCATGCCTCGACGGCAACCGTTTGAATTCCAAGGGCAGCTTTGCGCGCAAAACACCAAAACAGCTTAACAGCCATTCCCCTTTGTAAGTGTGTGGCTCTGTTTTGGACTTTGACTCGGTGCACCACCCGCCGCTCTGTACAGACCAAATTTTGAATACAACAGAGTTTTTGTTGTTTTAAATGAAACTTTTTTTTAGTTTCGAACAACACGCCTGCGGTTTTTAGTACTTAATGACTGTTTAAACGACCTTTATACCTTTAACTTAGTTTTTACAGGTCAGGTCTTATTGTTATTGACATAGCTTTAAACGCCTGTACTTAAAAATTTCGCTTATGTAAGAGCCTAGCAGTTTGGGCCATTCAGCAGATTGACAGCTGATTCAGCTGCCAGGGGTATGTACCAAGTAGCGGAACCTCATCTCTTTTAGTATCGGGCTACAGCAATAAAGTGCAGCACGTCTTCTCGTTCGCCTAAATTACAGAGTACGGATCATCACTGTGGGGCTATAGAGTTCCACGCAGATGTTATTGTGTTGGTCCGAATTTGTCACGAAATAATATTTTCACCCAGATGTAACCAAATTTTGATATGAGCCTAACATCACGCCCGGGCCATATCTCATCGGACCTAGTTCTGCATCCATATTGGACAAAACTTCCATGTGATATTCGCCAGTTTTCATTTCGTCGATGTTGTTTCCCTCTCCGTATTCAACAAAAAGCGATGCAGTACTGCAAAACATTGTGACTTCTCCGCAAGGAGGTGCTTTGCCTAATCTTTGGAAGTCTTTGATCTGGGAGCTGATTAGTTTTGCCTATATTTAAAATGCCTGCTGAGTGTAGAGTGATGAAGAGTGGGTAAGCCGGTTTCTAAGTGCAGTGCGTAATTGGGAGTGTTCTGCGGGAGTTTGAATATATTTTCAAAAACATGCGACTTAGTTTTTCAACTTCCTCATACCTTTTAGTCCCCATACCTCTGACGCATAAAACATAATAGCACCCGATGTGGCCTCAAAAGATTATATTTGGCGCTTGCTTTTATTTGCTGTTTCCCGTGAAAAGACTTCCATGTACTATTTATTGCCCTTGTGGCTCTGCGTTTGTTGGTGAGGTGCCTTTCCATATCCATATTTTGAGTGAGAGTCACGCCTAGGTATTTATACTCCTGTACAACCTCGAGTTGTTCGTCCTTAAGGAACCAGTTTTCTTGTTTTGATTTTCGACCCCTGCCATCTCGCACAACGAGAATTTTTGACTTTTCACAGTTTATTTGGAGTCTCCATTTGTCGCAGAAGTCTGCAGTCTTGTCTATCATGAGTTGTAGTTCTCCAGGGGTTTCTGCCATCAGCACCATATCATCCGCATACATAAGGATTTTACATGTTGTCTCACCTATGACCGCACCGCCTGGTAGCTCTGTATGTAGGTCATCAATACAGAGCGCGAACATTAGCGGGCTCAAAATGCATCCCTGTTTGACCCAGTGTTGTTTGAAACCACCCGGCATTGCTGCCATCCCAAACTGACGGGATAAGCTTTTAATCGACATATAAATTTAGTAGACAGTCCCAAGTTGCCCAGAGCTAGAGCTTCTTTTTTTCAATTGTGGTTAGTACAAAGATGGAGTCAATAGTGCTGTATCCCTTCCTGAAACCCGCTTGGTACTCGCTTAGGAGCTTATTTTCTTCTACCCATGTTGTCAGGCGCCTCAGAAGAACTGCTGCGTACACTTTTGCCATTCAATAGGATTTTGTGAATTTTATCTAACACAAACTTTGCAGTTGCTTTCGACAGTTGCTTATTACAAAACCAGGGTCCTCATATATACCAGTTCTTGAAATTGTTTGTGCGACAGTTATTGATTCTGCGGTTGGCTAAATAAACAAACACGTCCAGTATTTTCCTTTATTTGTTTACTTATTAAAATTCAGACTACTTTTTTTGGCTGAAGCAGTCTTTGTTTACAACATTTTTTCAGTGTGACCATATGCGCGCTTTCATAAAAATACATAACAAAACCATGCCTAAAACCATGTACATGGTTTTCAAATCAATGAGAATGAAGTAGATTGCTACAAAATCCATATAGATCAGCGATGTTCAAGAAGAGCGAGGCCAAAAAGTGAGAGTGTATTGGTGTGCGATATCAAAGCGACACAGCCAGCTTCGAACTGCCCTGCTCGACGTCTGGACATCGAATGCAAGCAAAGAGAGCGCTGCTTACGCTCATATGCACGACTTTGGCATGCGCTCGGCTCGTGTGCGTGTAAATAGCCGATTGCGCTCGGCCCCTGGGGGCTATGAAGGAACATCGCTGATCTAGATGCTTAGCCATGAACAAGAGCAAATCAAATGCAGCAAATCCACATAGATTTGTAAAAACAGGAACATATGAAAAATGGCCCTTACTAAATCAAAAACAGGGTTATACCGCAAACTACACCGCAAAATAGAAACAACACCTGGAAACACTCTCCCTGCCAGCCAAATACAGAGCGATCCGAAGCAGGAGTAAAAGGGGATTCTTTGAATAACATTAAAGTTTTATCAGAAGCATTTTAAACAAAATTTGCTGTATTATTTCGAAACACTCCTGAGTTAATTTTCAATGAACTAGTGATTCCTTTTCAAAAAGTCTTAGGCGAGTAGAAGAGGAAAGGAGTCTTTGAGAACAATCTGTGTGAGAGTTCTGGGTGCTAAAATTCTTCAAATATATTGAGAAGGCTCTTTTTCTCCCAAGAAGGGGCTTCTTGAGGACTCTTTAAGAAGCTTACCTAGGAGGTAGGCTTTACTTTCGGGTTCAATGTGTGCCGTACTTTGAAAACTGTGGACCCTGGAAGTGGATGGTTCTGAAATTTCTATTATATAGTAAGTGGAAGTAGCCAATTCGTTTATTTTCTAGATGCGGCCACATAAAAAATCAAAGAAACTCAGATAAGTTGGTAAAAAACAACCAACATCTAACAATATTCGACCCTCAAGGCCCAGATGGTTATTGTACACCAAAAGCCACATTGAAAGACTTTGAAATATTAAACCTAGGCAGAACTTTTCGGCCTCTCTCTTCTTATGGGAAGAGGAAAAGTCAAATGATTTGTCTAAAGACAAAGTAGATGGTGTTACTTTGTTTATGCTCTAAGCATCCCCCATGAACCAATAAGGTAAATTCACCGACACTTTATAAAACCATGCTACTACTAGTCCGGCTGGTTCCTGTTTATTTATACCCTGAATACAAAAAAAGTTCAAACCAAGGAACATGTTTTTTACTGGATTGGCTCAAACTGCATGACGGATCAAGAATATGTAATAAACAGTACTGAAAATTGTATATTTTTTCTATTTATCCCGCAAGGGTATACAAAACGAGTTGTGTGTGGGGTGACGAAAACTGTGTGTGACCAAAAAAGGGCGAAACGTTGAGAGAATTGTGGCCGACGGAAGCTTAACTTTAAACAAAAGCCCTGGCCAGATATAAAAAGTTTTGAGCTGTGAAGCAACAAAACCAAAAGAAAAATGAAATAAAAGCAAATGACACAGGAAAAGCAAAGCATAAGGAGAGAGTACAGCCACAAAATGGAGGTTAAAAAAAGTAACAATCTGTCTGTTAAATTGCTTGAAAAGAGAGGCCAACTAATTAACCAAAAGTTGAGGAAAAATTAACAATTTAGAGGACAGACAAATCTTGAACACTTTCTTAATCCATTTTAAGCACTCGACAGAAAAGAACTTTAATAACCAGCACCAACCAGCAGCCCATAAAGTTTCCAATTTCAGTTCCACTTGCTGCTTTGTTCGACCACAATGCACCTCCATTCGAATGGGACACGATAATGGGGCGTATACGCAATAAAACTGCAAGAGGCCCGCACGAGCGCACAATACAGCGCAGCCTCCCGCCACCGCTAACCGCACTCGAACACTCAATAATGTTCGTTTTTGTGTGTCAAAGGTCTACTCGAGAAACCAAATAGCGGGGCCGCATTAAACGGTTCTCGCCGGCCATCTAGGAGAATTGTCGTTTCCATTTTAAGCACTGCGAATGTTTGTTAATAGCCTCCCTAACATCCTTCAATAACAGTTGGCCATGTGCTGAAATCAAAATGATCATTGCCGATTGAAGACTTTTGAAAGGTCAAACAATGGCCAACATGTTAGTCACGTTGAGCCAAATGTTTTAGAATATGCCATTTTAACAGGGTTCCTCTTGACAAGTAGTAAAGGGTGGATGAAAATTTGTAAGCCAAAATTTATTACACTTTAGTATTTAGAGATTCAGCTTATGATTCATTGATTTGTGTAAGTTTTAATTAAGCAAAGCAGTCACTTTTTAGTTTTGTAGGGGAAGTAAACGGATGTCAACATGGACTTGCGTCAGTTTTTGTATTATCCACCAGGGGCAATATATGAATAGGGAATTTTCCAGTTTAAAATTAAATTCTAATGTGACTTATTTCAAAATAATGCCGCTGTTCTTATGGACGATTGTTAATGGAAATGAAAAACTTAATTTCTGCTGTCTTTTAATAAAGTGTCGCCTTTAGTTTACATTTCGATAGGCGTAGTCAGATAAAAATTTAGTTTTTCACAACAATTCATTTAGATAAGACTGCTGCTCCAAGCCATATCAGATTTCAAAACAGTACAAATGTGATTTCATTCATGTGAAGTATTGTGCCGAACTAAATTTGTATCTTATCTCAGTATAGGCCTTATGAAATTAGGGACTTTCAAAGAGAAATAAAAGTTCACTGCAAAAGTTATCCCACTTTGTATTCTTTCTCCCTGATACTTACACATTACTTTCAGCTCCACAATATTCGAATCGCCATCTCCCTCCACATTCGAGGCGGTGCATGTGTAGTTTCCTGCCTGATGACGTGTGACGCCCTGCAGTGCCAGATCTCCGCTGCTGACAATGACACCAGCGCGCTGATTGTGCTGTATGATTTGATGCTGCAAGTGGCAGGAGAACAGGGAAAATAAAGGTAAAGTCAAATGGAAATCCGCAATAATTAGAGATATAAGCCGGCGCTGCATACTTGGCACGGCTAATGAGCTTTTGTTTTGGATTGTTGGCTTGTCATTCACACACACTCACCCACCCACGCACACATGGCAGAAATATAATAATGAAAAATCCTATACTAATTGGATTTAAGCAAATTAAAGATCTCAAAGTGCGCACTCAAAGCGAAGGAACATAAAGCAGCTTTTGCACTCGTTGGGATATTTCAAGAGAAAAAAACAGCAAAAGGTATTTTGATATTATTATAGTTGTGCGCCAATTAGTTTCACTTTGTTGTTTTATAAAAATCAAGAACAGTTTTGAGATCAAAGTTAAGTTTTATTGTGGAACATTTTTGGGAGTTCCGTAAAATTAATAACAACTTTCACCTTCACCTTCAATCCAAACAATGGTTAAAAAAAGGGTTTTTCTTGATTTCAAAGGGGCAAATGAATCAAATGCTGGGTCCTACTTTGGCATACTCTCTCCAACATATCGACCGGTATGTTACGAATAAATTCTTCAATATTTGCTTCCAGTTCGTCAACTGACATGAGTCTTAACATAGCCCCACAAAAAATAATCTGAGGCGTTTATAGCGCACGATCTAGGCCCTAAACTTGAAATTAACTGTTCACTGAACTCGCCTCTCAATTGGGCCATTGTTTTTCGTGCTGTGTGGCATGTTGCACCGTTGTTGAACAACTTTTCAGCCAATCCATTAATACGCTGAGTATGAGACCAAAAACCTTCAAACTACAAAACAAATAAAATCCCTAAATACATTTTAGATTTGTTTTAAACCATCAACATGACTTTCGGCTCTGTTCTTTCTACTACTAGAGAGTCAGCAGAGAACACGCGCCGGTTTTTTTAGAAAACACCCCACAAAAAAGAAAGAGTGTTTTGGTTGGTGGTTTTTTTTTTTTTTTTGTGCGTCTGTATCACGCGTATGCACACTTTGATTTTGTAAAAATGGGCAGTGTTGCCAAACTTCACTCACAAGCAGGTAGGTGGCAGGCAGAATGACAAGCACTCGCTACCGACCTCGCTTCCAATGATTTTTAGTAAAGGAAATATTTTTTATTTACTGCTTTTACTGCACGGGGACTACCTGGATTCGGTGTTTTGCAAATACCCCGCGCCAAAGAAAGCGTCGCGACGGAGCTACTCAAATGGGACAATCTCACAGCACAGGTGCACAATACTGAAATTTTCATTCATGAAACTGGACTAATGAGCTCTTTTTTTTATATTTCATGACTAGACCCTTTTTAAAAAACCACAATTCGCGAAAGTGCAGCAGAAGATGCAATGGGCAATTCAAAGGAAATGGAGAGAGAAAAGAGATCATACAGTCATCAAACTAGACAGACGGACAAACTATATGGCTATATCGATTCTGCTCTAAGTCCCTGCTGAAAATTTGTTCAATCTGCAATCCTTACGATTTCAAAATATCTGTTTTCCTCATACTTTTTTTTTTTGAGAGCCACCACATAATCGCTCTGTAAGCCATATGCTATTTTTGCAGAAAGCAGAAGAAAATAATTTAAAATATGCTTTCTATGTTCAAAACAGCCATGGTTTTCAGAAAACCAATCTGAATATGCTTTATCGCTTTCAGTTTGCACTATACTCTTATTATAAATAAGGTCCATATCAAAATTATAAGACACCTTGTATTTTGAATATAGTTCTCAAGATATATTAACGTATTGCATAAACCGTCGCTCACTCTATTAAAACGACGTAGACAAATGATTTAACTTAAATATATTTATTGGTCCAACTGTTATAGTGTTTTTTTTAGAAAATAAAAAATAAGTGGCTAAGGTTGCTATTGTCGTAGCTTGTGTTTTCCTTGAAGACACGTCTTGCGAGGATTTCCCAAATATTTTCAATTGAATTTAAGTCTGGTGAGCATGCTGGCCATTTCAATAATTCAACCGAACACTCTTGTAAAAAAGATTTTGTGACCCGACTAGTGTGAATTCGGGCATTGTCTTGCATTAAAATATAGGGAGCTTCCCGGTTTTCATTTAAATAGGGGAGCAAACTATTTTCTAGGAGTCGAATGGAGCTCGCAAATTGCAAGTCCGGCCTTCCAAACTTATTCAATTCTCCCCATACCATTGCTGACCCGCCACTAAAATTTCTTTTCGAAAAGTAAAGGGGATCCTTCCTTAAATCACGCCAGTAATGACGAAATCCATCTGGACCATCTAAATTAAACTTTTTTCATCCGAAAATATTACCTAAACAAAATATAAATATAATTTTATATTGTAACCGTGAAAGTGCTTGTCACCTTCCATTTATCATTGCTAACGACGCTTAAGCTAAGTTCACACGGGCAAACAAATTTGTCTGAAATTACGATAATTTGTCATAATAAGTTTGAGGTGTGTGTGAATGCCAAATTAATTTGCAGGTTTTGCCGAGTTTGCCAAGTCAAGTTTTCGAGAAATTTGCGTGCTATGTGAACACAATGTGAACACTCTCTCGCAAACTGTTATCGTATTTGTCGAGTTTGTTCTTACAAGGCAAATGTAAGAACAAACTATGGCAAACTTGAGATGGTTGTCTGGAAACACCAAACACAGCCAAATTCAATGCAAACTTTCGAAGTTCCGACAAATTTAGTTGCAAACTGATTTGGCGTGCGTGTGAACACCTTGACAAATTCGGATACCAAACAGGCAAACTCAGTCATGACAGTTTGTGTAAATTAATTTGCCCGTGTGAACTTAGCTTTAGTGTTTTGCACCCTACTCATTCAATCCCAGTGCTATGCACATTCATTTATTCATACTCAGTCGTTTTGAGTATCGATAATTTCACATTCAATGTGACTAAATGAAACACAAATTCATTCAAGTGAGTTTGTTGTTCTTAAGTTTGCTCATGCATACCTCTTTTATCCATACAAACCGAGGCATTTTCGCACGCTGGGGAGAATTTTCAAACATTGGAAAAAGTCAAATCTCTATTCTCACAAAACGAGTTTCAATTCATTCGGATGAAAAATGGTTTTTGACATGCAGAATCTTTCGGCCATCTTTTTTGTGGTTGGATTTTTTCAAATTCAGGAAAATACATGTCCATTCATTTTGTGTAGTTTGCTTTCAAACGGAAAAAAAATGTTTTCTACAAACAAACTTTTCCGGCGGTTTGCCCCTTTTCCAAAACTCCGCCCTAGTGCCCAATCTCAAGAAGAAGAAGGCTTGTTTTTCGCTTAGAATATTAAAAGCTCATTGTGTCTATTTGATTTCAAGTCAAAGGCAGACTTTTAAGTATGTACTTAAGCCAACAAATAAGAATGTGCAAGTGAGCTTGCAAGCAAGCTCCGAAAAGAGTAACCGAAGCAAAACTCGGAAGGCTTTTCTTAACCAAGCAATTGGCACTGTCAGAAACTCCCATTCATGATATTCATTTTGGTGCATAGTAAGTGCCGTCTTTTACTACAGAAATTACTTTCCAAAAGATCAGCCACAAAGCAAATGCAAAGTGTGAATTTGGTGGATACCACTTAAAATTCTTGAAGGGCATAAATGTTTTCAGAATGCCTTAAGCAGTTGTAAAAAAATGATTACTTTCCCATTCAGGTACACACTGTTAAATTATTTATTACTTCTAAATCAAAAACCTGCTCATAACCCTAAATTTTAATCTCCTTTCCCAAGCTAAAGGTCAGCATCGTCAATGTATTTTGTGTGAGTGTGGATTATTTTTATCCTCACATATTCGTACACGAGGCGCTTCATTAGAGCGCAGCGCAGTTTCCTGTGCTACGTGTTTGGCATGTGGAAAATGCCAAAATGCCTGCCAAGTAAGAATATTGATAAATCAGCCAATATTTACTTTAAGTTGGGCTTTCAGACACACACACACACACACACCCTTGGCTTGACCTCTTTTCCTTTTGCTTTCCAGCTAGGACTTTTGCCTCTCCCCAATGTGCCGCCCGGCACTCGACAACATTTTGACACATTTCCCCAGAGCCTTGTGCCATTTAGCAGCAAAACAAATTCGCACTTTGGCGGCGCAAAATAACAACAACAATAACAACAACTCAGGAATTGAAATAAATAAAAATGTGTATAAATGTTGTCGACAAAAGTCAAAAAGGCAACCACCAGCCAAACAAAGCCTCAATGACCTTAGCACAAATACAAACACACAAGTAACCAGAAACAATGCAACACTTTGATAATACTGTTGCCTACTTTTATGCGCGCAGAGCAAGCGAAAGCCAAGGCTTACTCAGGCTCCAGTTGCCTTACAGTTGGAAGGTCTTTTGTTTGGCATCTGTGAGTGTTAAGCTATTTGATTTGTCACACACACAGAGAAACGCGCTATGGGGTTATGCCTTCCATTATGGCGCTGTCAATACTCTCACATGGGGTGACAAAAGCCAGCCAGATGGATAGATAGTTTAGTCTATGATTCGGTTAAACAATATTTACTTTCAGCTGACATTTGAGCCATTGTTCAATTGAAATGGCATTTACTTAACGTTTTATTTAAAAAGTTTCGTTGGCCTTGAATCTTGGCTCAATTCCCGTCGGGTTAACTTAAATAGGCCCCAAAATGTGGCCAGCCATTTGCTGAGCTCAGCAACCCCGGGGGCGTTCTCTGCTCGTAAAACAAATAAAACTGTCGCCGAGCATACAAAAAGTAAATAAAGTTCAAGGTTGAAACAAAAAAAAATAAAATGGGGCAAAATATAAGTAAACTGGTTTTGTCTCACTGGGTGGCGCGTTGTGGATTATTCCAAAATAGTTCGAGGCACATCCGTTGCAGCTTTTCCGCAAAGCGAAGGGCACCTTCTAAGCAACCCCTTTTAAATGAAGGGCATCCTCTCAATGCTAATGGCGCATTTTATGTCCTGGCATTTGGATTTCTCTATGTGTGCGGTGTGTGAGTGTGTGTGAGTGTGCGTTGGCTTTGTTTTGTTTAGTTGTTTGTGACTCGTTGGCCTAAGGGGAGGCTGTCCTTAACAATAAATACCCAATTAGTGTGGCTAAATTGTTAAATGACTTGGCTGATTGAGGTGGCTTTGATTTCCTCGTGCAACTGGCAATAAATTTATAAACGGCAGCTTTTACAGAAATCTCTAAAAGATTATGACTCATTAAAAAGAGTTTCAGAGTTTTGTCAGAGCTACGCTTTGAAGGGTCTACAAATACACTGAGCACTGCGACAGAATGAAAAACTAACCGGCAGAAATACCAAAAATTGAGGTTGCCTCCATGTCGAACCCATGAGTTCGGAAATGTACAGTTTTGAAGGTTCCACGCCGTTGTGTTCCGCAGTCAAGGAACCCCAAGTCGTACTGAGTATCGAGTACTAAATATCGAATACTTTGAATCGAGTACTGAGTATCGAGTACTTAGTTATAGAAATTATTATCGAAACGTTAGAGTCGAGTATCGAGTACTGAGTATCGAAAACTTAGTAAGAAGTAATTAGTATCGAATACTTAGAAACGATTACTGAGTATCGAATACTGATTATCGAGTACTTAGTTAGAGTACTTATTATCGAATACTTAGAATCGAGTACCGAGTATCGAGCACCTTGTATAGAATACTAAGTAGCGATTACTGAGTATCGAATAATGAGTATCGAGTACTCAGTATCTTGTAATTTGTAACAAATGCTTTGAGCCGAGTACTGAGTATCGAGTACTTATCATCGAGTTTTAACTATCGAGTACTTAAAATTGTAAAGTAGTATCTTAGGCTGGGGTTGGACTCAGTCCGTCTAGGCCACTTTGCAAAAATATTTGTAAAGTGCTGAGATCTCTAAGGGTTGAGTATGTGGTTCAAAATAGGTGGGGGATTGACCACAAGATGTTTTTACCTACACAAAGTCTAATTAAAGGAAAGTTCACTAAGAAATAAGTCAAAGTAAGTGCAGTTCCCCTCGTCTCTTTCTCTCTTAGACCTGTTCACTCGCGTGTCTAGCGTAGCAACCTATCAACAGCACTAAGGAAGTGTTGTATGTAGGGTATATACCCTGTTCACACCAAGACAACTAGAATAACTTGGAGAAAAAGCTGAGTGTAAGGCATCGACCAGAGACCTGCAACAAGCCTCTAATGTTCGATCACACTTGTGCGTTTACTTGGCTTAGTTGGACTCGTCGCCTTGGTTCGACACACTCGAAATGATCGCAAGCACATTGAGTCAGAACGAGTAAGCTTTTTGCTTGGTACGAGTAATATTATGAACAAGCTTTTCATAACACGAGTCAAAATATGCCTTTGCCAGCAATGGCCAACCCTTTTCGACACTCTACTCTTGTTTAGTCGAACGCTCAACAGAATTTACTCGTAAGTACTCTGCTGGTTGACGGCGAGCTTCTACAAGCCTAGTATGCAATTGTTGTTGACTTTGGAAAACTTCAAACAACAACATGCCACAAGGAAGAAACAGAAATCGTTTGCAATGTGCAAATGCAAAAAATAGGCCATCTGGCTATCTCTTTTGCTCTCACAAATTTTTGTTTTTTTCTGTGCTAGTAACGATTATACTCAAGCGTTAAACGTAACAGATCCCAGCAGATCTTTGACTTTGGCAACAGGTACTCTCGGTGATTCGCGGCCGAAGCTAGGAGTAATCGCAAGTATTTGTACCGAACGAACTTTACTCATGCCGGCTCGCATCAGAACTTCGATTTTGTAACAAGGGGCTTTGCGTCGACTCGCGGCCGAAGCGCTGAGTCAACTTGAGTACGAGTAAGGGCAATACTCGAGTCTGACAAGCCTTGAGCGCTAAGCGATTGTACTCGTGGCAGCTCGTTGCAGTTCTCTGGTATCGACCCTGTTCACCCGAAGACACTGAGATACCTGGTGAAACTGTGTGTAGGGTAACTACCCTGCTCGCACGTAAGCCACCAAGATATCTTTGGATAAGCTGAGTGTATGGTATCTACCTTGTTCACTCGAACCTATCTAAGATACCCAGCAGAGCTCGCAAAAAACTCTCAACACTATAATAAGAAGGCTTACTTATTAAAATTAAAGTTATAATTTTATTCCATCACGTGTGTCGTGTCGCTGTGCTTACAGGGGTGGAAGTTGATCTTCCATTCTTAGGGCTACGTAAGATCGTACGATCACTCATAAGATATATCGATAACATACTATCGGTTAACCACTATCGCTTAACAACTATCATCTAACAGATTAGACTTCAAAGCTTTCGCTTAATATTATTACATACACTTTCAACGTTTAGGCAAAAAACAGTTTGGTTACGGACACATCGAAAACAGGGAGCGAAAGACAGTTTCGGTTCTGTATTTGCTCATTTCTGTTGCGCTCAGAGCAACGACTGCATTTTTCGTTCCTATTTCTCAACAGTCTTTCACAGACACTTATGCTGAGAGCATACTTTCGAAGTTTCTTTTGCATATGTACATGTGGTTGTGTTGCGTCGAGTGTGACTTTGTATAAAGCCTACCAAACGCACAAAACGAAAAAAACCCTTATCGTAAACACTTATTATGTTCTGCTCATTTGCAGACAGTTGTTTAGTGAGCGCTCGCTCAAAACAGTTGCTGTCGGAGGTTGTCGAATGACCGAGACGTTTGTTTTGCTCAACCGAAAACAGTTAACAGAAAACACTTGAGGTGCGAGTGAGAAACCGCTTGTGCTGCGTTTGTTTCTGCTTTTCACTGAGGCTGGTAGCATTGAAATTGTTGTCTTTTAGGAGCTATGATACCTAGGGAATAGTGGAGTGTAGGGCATCGACCTTGTTCACCCTAAGACAGCAATAAAGTCAAGTGTGGGACTAGTTAGAATTTCGTTTTACTTTAATTTTTCAGTATTTGAGGTTATACAAGGATTCCCTTTTCCGCACTTCTGCACTTGGTGGTATTTAAAACACTTCTTCTCTGTTCTCTGCGTGGCCACGACTTCCCCTTCTATGCTTGGCTCTGTATTGGCTTGGCCACGTTCTCGGTTGCTCCCGCAGTTCCGCCCGGTCGGCCTCCACAAGACTCGACTTCCCGCTTCGCACGTCCGGCCTGTTGGCTCGTCAAATCTGCACTCCCCAGAGCTTGGCCGACCTCGTGGCCAGCAAAAATTCCCGCGATCGTTGGCGTCACTCTCTCTGTCTCCTTTCGCTCTCCCTTCTTTCCCGTATTCGTGGCAGTGTGCCCGTACTCTGGGTCGTGAGTGTGGCGCGTGTCAGGGCTGGAGAGCTGTGTATCGATGTTCTTTGGAACTAGTTTACTTAACTAAAGCTCAGGGTATAATGCAGTCATGCCCACCCCTCGTTTTGTTTTTGAAACGAAAAATTTATGGTCATATGGGGTCAATATGTGATTCCTCGACAAAAATTTTAAGTGCTTGGCGTATCGCGTTTCAAAGTAATCGATGTATTTGAGTTTTCTTTGTGAGTTTTGAGTCGAGCGCTCTGCCGTATCTAGTTTTGGGCTTGAGGTATAATGAGTATGACTTGAAACTAATTAATGGGGCAAATGTGATTGCTAATATTAAATAGAACATGTTTCACTTCAAGGCCTCGTAAGTGTTAGCCACACTAATGAAAAGTGCGGATGGTTTCCCAACACGGGAACAAGCCAGATAAAGGCCGTGTGAAAAGCATGACATTTCCAGATTAATGCCGTACACTACCTGCGACTCTCGATGTGATTTTTTTAAGTTCATCGGAAATACATGTTTTACTGGGAACTGAACTGCAAATCGGCTGATTAGGAAATTTGACACCATCAGTCTGGTTAATGGCATAATGAAGACAGATCCAATTATAAGATGCAAATCCCAAAGAGCTTAACAGTTGCACTGGATAATTAAAGACTTCATCTTCGTCTTGAATAAACAACGCACCCCCGTGTTGCGCCAGCTTTGTAGTAATTAGCCATAAAAAGCTTCTCAAACTGCTGTTCGGCGTTGAACTGTAGGTTTTTTTCTTGTGCGAAAATTAGAAGCGCACCAGCCGAGACCAAACGTAGCTTTGGGGCTAATAATTTGTACCCATTTTCATTTAGATGTTGATCGCTCGATTTGTCAGAACGCAATTCTTTCGTTTTGAATCGTCAAGGATTGCGCTGAACCAAAGTGGTACTAAAGTAACTAGTTCGGATAGCAAAAATTATGCAGTTAATTTTGGAAGTAATGAAATCTTACAAGATGTTCAACAGGAACAGCACTGCTATGGAGAATCTTCCACACCCATATGGATATCTCGTATGGACACAAATACGATGATTTGACAAATGGATTCGGAATGACGGGAAGTGTTTGTCGAAATGTTGCAAACAGGATTTCCGTTAACTTACAGGTTTAACGGAAGCTTCAGTGCTTCCAACAGTGTGGCAGCAATTCCGATAGCAATGTTCAATTAAATTGCATTTCAATAGGTGGCGCAGTAGGCGGTCGTTCCATTTGACAGCTCAGCAAATATTATTTATTCCAGGGTGTCCCCTTTAGACGTCTTCTTATAATAACGCCTCTAGTCCTGTGTCTTTTCATCAATCCTATCCCCTAAGGCGTTCCAAATAGTCAGCGCCTGTTCATTTATTGTATCACCTGTTTTAGGGACATTTGATTCTTCTTCAATTCTTCGAGTGCGCAAGTATTGTAGCAATTATTACAACTATTTTTCTTTCTCTGTTTAGGATTGTTGGTATCTTTGATCAGGCATGCACAAATTTCTTCAATTTGATTCGGGAAAATTAGTTTAATCAAATTGATTGAAAGAAAAACGGCTTTAGATGTGCAATTTGTGTAAATATTCAAGATGTCTTCATAGTTATCCACCCCCCGCCAACCTCCAACAAGTACAAATTCAATTTACCGACTCTCTTGATTTTCTAATCAAATTTTCTGGTTATGTTTGCTTTTTCTGCGGTTTCTTATGTAAGTAACTTTTACTGCCACAGCACTTTCCATCAAAGTTACTGGCAGTCTTTCTTCTGCTTGTTGTTGTTAATGAGCATGCAAAAGTTTTCCACACACACTCATGGGTGCCTCGGGGAACTTTTGCCACTATCTGTACTGAAGTTTAATAAAACTAATTGTTAATTTAATTTGCCTGCTTCTTGTTAATTGTGAGCATGAACATTTGTATGTATGTACCAAATAATTGGATAATAACTGACTTGCTGCTGCCTCATCATTGCTCTTGTAGTAAGGAAAGAATTGTTTAACTTGTCGCTGTGGCACGTGTTAAAGTGGGGCTTGAGTTCAATTAATTGATTGGATGAAAATTCTTACAAATTAATTTACTTGTTAGTTAGGCCACAGCGTAGTTTATTTAACTTGATTTGACTTTTAATTGCATTTGGCTGGGTTACATAAGCGTCAATTAACAATTGACTCGGCTTCGCCTTGGTGCAAGTTTGCAATTTGCTGTTTAGCCTTGAACTCATTACGCATACGCCATGTGCGCCATGTGAGTGTCGTGTTCTTGTCTGTTACGTTTTTGCTGCCGTTTCATTTCCATTTTTGCGCCGCCTGCCAGCTTTTATTGTTATGACGCCGGAGAGAAGGAGATTGAGAAGGAGTGAGTGAGGAGGGTAGGGGGTGAAAGTGACGACTAACTAACTGTGTAGTTTGCTTGTTAGCCCCGTCAGTTGTTGTAGTTGCCTTGTCATCTCATCTATTTTCAGTTCATTTGCATTTAACATTGACTTCCAAAGCTCATTGATTGCCCAGCGTTTCAGTTGGCATGTAATTAGCAAGTGCCTGAAGGAAAATAAGTATGTACGCTTCAGTTCGCACTGAAAGTCTTCCCGTTTTTGTTGTTCTCGGTGTGTTTATTTATTACAATTATAAGCACTTGCCAAAGTTGTTTCCCTTCTCTAATGAATTCAATTAGCATTCATATTATTCATACACTTAATTCGTTCGTTTTTGCCTCTTGTTCCTGGCATTGAATAACATTTATTTGCCAGCCATTGTCTTTCTCAAGTTCGAGTTGTTTTGTGCCCTGTTTTTCTTGTGAAACTAATAAACAAATAATTTGGCTTGTAAACTTCTCTGCCAGCGGCTGCCAGAACTTAACTACGGCCACTTGACTCGATTGCCTTAAAATAATTGGCCAATAATTCAGTAAAAATGACCACTTAATGCCATAAAGCAAAAGAAGACTTGTTAAGACACGCCAATGTCTAGGGAATTGCCGGATGTTCATATACTCAATTGCCCTGCGGAATATATCGGAATTTGAAGTACTTTGGAAGGTCAATATCAAGTGATGAAAAGTGATTATTATTGATTCAAGTATGACCAAGTATTCCTTAAGTCATAATCTAGAATTTTGAAAGCTAAACTCTCCAACTTTGCCTGCTGTCTTTGTTCAGCTACTTCTCCCTGGCCATGACCTTAAAAACAAATTGAGTATGGCTAAGTCAAGACTTACACGATGAAGCAAACTCCCTGATGTTTTCTTAGTACGCGGGAAATTCAAGGGAAAAATAATAAAACTTTTTAGACAGCGCAAAAGTAGCATACGGCAGAGCACTCACCAATACGCACAAAGAAAAGCACCAATAATCGTTGTGGGTCAGTTTGCTTGCACGCGCAAACGCCAATCAAATAAGAGAAAAACCCCGGTCTTTGTTCTACGAGACGCACACTCACGAAATCGTTTGCATGTGTGTCGTTTTGAATGCCTCGCGCCCTGCATGTATACGATCATTAATTTCCTATCTTTGGTGCAATTACAAAAACAAAACGCACCCAAAGAGCATACGGCTGGGCATCGCTGGTATAGAATCTCACCTTTTTCTCTTACTTAATAGGAAAACTTCATGAAGTCGGCTTCATCGTGTAAATCCCTACTTAACCTCAGATTTCAGCACCCAGTTTTTACTGCCACCCTTAGCTCCTCAGTTTGCTGATTACAGGCCTGCTAATTGTTTAATTTTGATCAAAACTGAAGTTAATATCTAAGTAGGCCTTTTCTATACCATAAAGTAATACTGCAAACCCCTAAAACTCTCTTCAGAAGGTGCGGTACGGGAGCTCGAACCCAAGGTAAAGTCATTAGATTTTATGACAAATGACGAACATTAGTTCGCTTCGCAGATGGGTTCCCCAAAGTAGTGCAAACCTTAGTTCATGTTCGGTCATGTTATTAGTACTCAACTCAATCTTGCTAAGATGGCTAACAAGCTGTTTAAATTCCAGAATACTCCACCGTCTATATCGACCTCTCAGGAATTACCCAATCCTGCCTAGACAAGAGAACAGAGCTTCATATCTGCTTTATCGATTATAAAGCAGCATTCGATACGATAAGCCGTCATAGCTTAATTCTGAAGCTAAGCATTTTGGGACCATCGACGAGTTTTATGAACACTTTGAGTATCCTGTATAAAGATAAACAGGCATGTTATCCACTGCAACTTTAGGAAACGGAACTGATTCAGTTTCTCGGAAACAAAAACGAAAGTGTTTTTCGTTTTAAAAAGATATGCTTGTTGGCCTGTACAATGAAAAGTAATTGGCAAATTACGCACTCGTAAAGTTGCCAAATGTACATTAAGCTAGTTTTCCTTAATTCTGGGTTTAATCTAGAACTAATTAATGTTATTTGATTTGCATTTACGTCTTTAACTGAATTAAAAAGTATTCTTTTGACTTGCAGTTTTTACTGGCTCTCGGTCTTGTTATGCTATTGGAATAACTTTAAACAGTGGCACACAATACAACAAAGAAGGTTTCAGGTTGATCGGAGGCGTTTCAAGAGGGACCAAGTTCTCACTCATCAGCGATCTTGAGCCTGAAATTTCTATCAAAAGAGCAGTCTCTCCAATGGAGGCCACAAAGGGGAATGTCTGTCTTATTCTGTCTTTTTGGTGTTTTGCGCGTATGCTGCTTTTCCCAAACAGTTTTGCCGGCGCTGGCTTGGAGAGACTACTCTTTTGATAGACATAACAGCTCAAGACGCTGATGAGTGAGGATTTTCCCCATGGTCCTATCAACTGAAGACTTTTTTTTTCCTCTGTGTCAAGTTAGCCAGTAAGTATAAATGTCATTAAAACAGTCATTAAAAGTAATAATTCTTTTGTTTAAAGTGGTACTGAAAACGTTCGAATTTTTCTTCAAGAAAATTTACTAGGTATTCTTTTTTCGGGTGAAAGAGGCCCAAAAGAATACGCTTCGCTTCCGCAGAATGCACACCACCCACAACAGCCGAACCAGCTCTGGTGACAATTTTCAAAATACTTTTGGGTGTTGCTTTGTTTCTGAGTTTCAAACAACAAAATCAGGCAAGGAAAAATTTCTATACGGAAAACACAAACGTTCTCAGTACTCATCTTAAGTGCCTCGTGAAATTGGCAGCGCAATCCAAAACGATAAGTAAAACGTTAAAGTCTGCCTCTCTCATTTCCGCACATTCAATTTTCGATCGTTTCGCTTGATTCTCTCGGGCCGATTTCGTTTGGCCGTGGTTTTGCCAAAAACGCAAGCATTTTCATTCGGAATTGGGAACAGAAAAACCAAACCGAAACGGAATGTTGTTCGGTTTACTTTTTATAACGAAGCGGAGTTGAGAACACGCCTGAATATGTTTTCAGTTTGGGACGGAAGTGAGCTCTTGGACTGGTTCCCTAGCAACACCGACGTAAAGCAAGAATGCCTCTTCAGTTCACTCCTGTTTTCCATATACATTGACGAAATATCATCCTACCTGAATTCCTAATCTTAAATGACGCCGATCTGGAGACAGTAACCAGGTTAAAATGAGTGAGTCCAGAATTGTATACAAAAAACTGAACCTCTCCACCAAAACCAAAATATCAAATGCTGAAGGCCCCGACGGACTGACGACGTAAATAATTCAGCATATGCCACCACATATTGCGTCAACATGGAACGTATGCCTAGTCTGACCAGAACTAACAAAAGAAATTACGCCGCTGCATCGCGTTGTCAGGTTCATGGCATTTTTAAATTAGCTGGTGGAGGGTCACACTGCTCAATCAGGTGTGTTTTGTTTTGATGACAAGTTATTTACGCTTATGCTTCTGCCATTATAGCAATAGCTCTCCGGCAAAGCCTTTAAACCAGTTCGGCAATCAGCAACTGTCACATATTGGTAGAAATATGAATCAACTTATCCAAAGTGTTTACGTATTTTACAGATCTTCTTTTTGAACAAGCTTGGCCACTTCACTCCAAACCTTGAGTCCGAATGTTTGGGGTGGGATAAATCCCAAGTGGCATCCCGGTCTTACCGCCAAAATCTGCGCAACCTTGTTTTCATGCGAAAACATTTCCAATCGGCTCTTTCGCTTTGATGTTTCTGCCATTGTTTTATTTTAGTTAAGTCCAGCTGATCGATGGCATACATGTAGAGTAACAGCGCGTAACATCTAGTGGCAACAATATTCCACCAGCAGAGCAACGCAAAATAAGGCCCACAGCCTATTAACATTGAGTCCACGTATGAGATGTTAAGCTCTGTTTAGCGCTGTTAAGCGCAAAAGTACATTTTGACTCCAACGGGGGTAAACGTAAAGATGTAAGGAAATCGTTAAGCCTGCTTCTTCTTCTCTCCATTTTTTGTATAAGACTTCTTGTTACGTCGTCAGTCCGTCTGGGCCTTTAATCTGAACTACAGGCCGCATGTCTGCAATCTGTATTGCAGACTCTTGAACTGCCGTGTAACTGAAAATGCTCTGCATCCGATCGGAGTTTGCCCAATCTTGGGACAACTACGAAGTGTGTACCTCAATAAGCCCTCCCTAAGAGAAACCGAGGCTTTACGTTGGTTGAATCGCAAAAAATGGGATATACTGTCTTCCTTTAAACAACATGCGCTTAAATACTGACTTGTTATTATAAATGAATACCTTTGACTAGCCTATAACCAAAACGTTTTCTCTTTCTATTTTTGTTTTGTTTTTAATATGTTACAGGGGTTTTATTCCATTTAAATTAGTTATTAAGCTTTTAATGTTCTGTCTTAAAACTAAGAAATTATACTACGAAATGTGTTCAATATGTAAAGTTAAGGCTGATGGTTATAAACCAAGTCCTTTTTTTAACCAAAAAAAAAAAATATTCTACTGCCACCATTAATATTTGAAAACTAGGCTTTAGCTTTATGCCCTCTCAAATTCATAATCGGTATCCACCAAATTCAACTTAAACCAACTCTCGGTGTCCTAGAAATCTCTTCGGTTGTTTCAAATTTAGGTTTGTTTTTAGATAAGCAAATTATATGGAAAATGACTTTAATTTGAGTTACACTTTAGCAAAGTCTTCAAACATCAAATTATATCAATCTAAATGAAATTTTTTGGGATAGACACAAACTTTTCCCATTAAGAAAATGAAATCTCTCAAAGTTCTGGGACACCGACTGATTTTTCGAGCGACTTGCAACCAAAGAAAACTCTAAAGATTTCCAGGACAACTCCGAAGAAACCCAAATTCCAAATCGCTCCCTTACTAGACTTACTAGATGATACAGCACCTTGTTATTCTTTCCAGAAAATTTTTTAAAATCCTAAAAAAAAATCCGAACTAAACTGTTTCTGCGGTTATCGGTTTTGAAGCGGCTTGCAGTCTTTGCCATAGAGCAGGGTGAGAGTGTTTTGGTGAGCGAAAATAAAGCGACGCAACCTAGCTCTGACCTGCCGCATCGACTGCTGGCAAGCGAATGAAACGCAATTTGCTCTATATGCACAAGCTTCGGCATGCGCTCGGTTCGAGTCTGTGTGAGTTGCGAAAGTTGTTCGGACCCTGCGGGCCAGCGGTGACCATCCCTGCCATAAAGTTATCCAATTTAAATAAGGTAGGTGAGATTCATGATACGATATTAGCACTAACTCGTCTATCTCGTTCTTGCCTTCATTTTTCTATGGCAGCCAATCGATTCGGCCGGACTCGATGTACTTACAAGGTTCAGAAAATAAAAGACTCTTAAATTTTATCTCGATTCTTTGAATACTGAAAGACCTTCTTAAGCCAAAGACTATGGCAAGAACATTTTAATTTGTTATAATAAAACTAATTTCGCTAAAAATACTCTATTTCAACATCTAATCGCTCAGTGCACATTGCAGTGATACTTGATTGAACACTCTCAGAAGGGCAATACTTTCAAATAGATGGATATCAGTTTATCACAAAGCTCGCAAAATATGGTCAACCAATAACTGAACCAGTGTGCTCGAATTCCAATTAAGTTTCCAGAATACTCGACCGTCTATACTGTGTTCGACCTCTCAGAAATTGCCCAATTCTTCCTATACAAAAAAAGAAAGCTATATATCTGCTTTATCGATTGTAAGGCAGCATTCGATACGATAAATCGTCATTGAACCTTGAAACGCTGAACTTCTTTCAAGATTGATTCGGAGTCCAAACGATCGCCAATTTGCCCAGATATTTTTTTGTGCTGTCTGCTCATAAAAATGACAGGTACAAATTAAACAGACGCGCTCAATCTCTGAACAGAACACTTATTTTTCCTTCAAGTTTCTCATCTTAAAGGTGGAAATTACCCCCGGCTCTCAGCAGCTGAACACAAGCTACTGAGAAAATCAAGCCAAGTGTTAGCTCAAAGTGTTTTTTCTTGTTGTTGTTGCGTCAGAAGCACACTAGCACGCATACACACTTGCAGTTCATCGAGGCACACGCGCAACACACATAAATACATGCGCAAAAGACACTTTCGGTAGATTCTGCCTAGCAAAGTGGAACAAAGTGAGCAGAAAAAACTCTCGTTGGTAGAGCAAAGAGTGCGTGGAGAAAAGTAAAAGTCAAAATTTCTTTTGGGTTCCGTTTTTCATGTGGTCCTAGGGCAACTGATTGCCTCTAAAAACGGACCACTGTTTGCGAACTTGGGTTCTTAATCAACATTGTGCAACAATTTGCAGTTCATGTTTTAAGAACTTCGCTTGTTAAAGGAAATTTTTCAAATCCATGACAAGTAGCAGATTATCTTTGTTACCAGGACGTCAAAAAGTACGCCCTAATGTGCATTT
The DNA here is from genome assembly GCA_018904265.1 of Lordiphosa collinella. Lineage (NCBI taxonomy): Eukaryota > Metazoa > Arthropoda > Insecta > Diptera > Drosophilidae > Lordiphosa > Lordiphosa collinella. The sequence continues at coordinate 66,778 of JAEIFV010000760.1, forward strand.
AAAATACACTCAATTGACCTGCGGATTGAAACAGAAATTGAAGTACTTTGAAAAAGAAAATAAAATGTGTCACCAAGATATTCTACAAGCTACAGTTTCATCAAACCTGCGACTCTCTATTTCCATTCGCTCTTACACTTTTCACTTTAGAAAACATTTCAAGTTTGTCGTTTTGAGTTACTTACGTTATGCTTCCAGACAACTTTATAAGCAGCCGGATTTGCATGCACTTTGCACTCAAAGTATACATCGTCGCCTTCCTCGATATCCTCTGGATTTAGATTTGAGCCGAGGTCCAGTTGTAAGGTGGGGATGACTGCAAAGAGAAGACAAATGGGTTTTGGCATGAGTGTGTTTTGGTGTGTATTTACATCAGCCTATCAAATGCAATTTGCTGTTGTTGCCCTGGCACTGCCAGTGAAAACAAAAAGAAACTGTGAAAGGAACAGGAAAGTATGGAAGAAAAGGGCGTTAATCTAAGCTTATCTGTGATTAGTGTCGCTTCAGTTTCCTTCCACTTGCTTATTATTATTTTGCGCATTGTTTTTTGGCAAGTTTTTGCTGCCTTGTAGTTTTATAAACAAGTTTTTTTTGTTCCTTAAGCCGATTTTGTCTTTCGGAAAGACTTGTTAATGAAAATGAAATTCACTTCAGCATAAGACGTGCCGCAGAGAAAGAGAAAGAAAACGGAGCAGAAGGAGCTTGCATATTTTAAAGAGTTTTCCAACGTCCTCAACAAGTTCATTAACTTTAAGCCTGGCATCCTGGCAAGCAGCATTATCTGAGACTTTGGAATCTGCCAGGCTGGCCGCACTATTGCGGTTTGGGGCTGGGCTTAAGTGGTAATAAATGTCACTTGCCAAGCTGGTCAGCTGTTCAGCCGGCCAACTAAACTCTGCTGGACTAATGCATTTTATGGCTCACACACAGAGTCGAAAAAACGAAACCAAAACCCGTAGCTGCAGCTTAACGTAACGACTTTTGAGTGCCACTGCCACATAATGTTGCACTCGCAGATACAGTCGAACGAAGTAGGAAGGAGTCGGAGTAGGAGGTGGAGGCAAAGAGTGCACTATGTGTGGCCTGTCATTGTCTATTGCGAAAACTTTAACAACTGCTCGTTAGCAGCACTTAAATTGATTCCACCCGCCGCTGCTGCTGGCCCTATAAATTACATTAAGTTGAAACTTATTGTTTTTGCCTTGGCAAAACTTAAGAAAAATGGTCCAAGGATAAAATTAATTGCAAGTGGCAGACATTCTCATGATTTCCCTGGTCTGGTTATTGTTTTCATGCCCGGATATGACTTTAATGAAAGGCCACCCGGATATGCCTCCAACTTTGGGGTATTTCCTCTTGATTTAATTTTTACTGCTAATCCAGGTTGATTGTGTGGAAAATGAGCTCGTAGCTGTTTTTTGGGACCGGATTAAGATATTTAAGATAACTTTTTTTACGATGTGATATAATGAGAAAATTATTGGCTGCTCTCAACTTTTCAATTTCAAACAAACGCGCTTAAAGAAGACACAAAATTTCACTTCCCAGAAAAATAAAATCACAGGAAGCCGTCGAGCGGGGGCGGATGCAAAATATTTTAAGCACGCTATAAACATGTAAATGAGCATGGAAATTGAAATTGTTATCTAATTTTTTATATCAGCGCGGCAAAAATGCGAGAGAGCCAGGCTTCAAGGCGAAAGGAGTAAAAGTTTTCAGGGGCCGAGCGTCTCTAGATGCGCTGACAACAAGCTGAGGAGGGACCTGCTGCTTCGCGCTAGTACGCGCCAGTTTGCCTTTTTCATATTTTTATTAAGAAACTTTGCCTTGGCCCATAAAACAAACAAACGCTTGACATTCGAGCCCACAGAAAAAGAGAACCAAGACAACAAAAAGGGGCGAGTAAACTTGTGCGCCAAGCAGCCGCTGCCATGTCGATGGCATTTGTATGCAAAACAGTATTGATTCCGAGGACATGAGCGATAAGCGCTTGACATAGTTTATGGGATTGGTCGGTCCACACAAGCGTATCGTTGGTTTATGTCTGCTGCAGTCATAAAGCAGCACGAGAAGCGTATGTCAAACATGCGTGCAATTAAGTGGCAAACTGGTGGCTTGACTTTAATACGAGAAACCCTAAAATTAGAAACCACCACCAGAAGAGTTCTACATAAGCTACATAGGTTAAGGAGTTCTCAAAAAAGTACACGCAGAAAAAAGTAGCATGAATAACTTAAGTACGAACGCTCTTGAAAGAAAGAAAACTTTAATCAAGAATTTCGCTCTTGGATCAAGAATTTTCAGCCGTATCGAAATTTTCACATCAAAGTTTTTTGATCCAAGTATGATATTCTAACAGGAGATCGCTTTTTCTTACTAGGAACTTTAAGTTTGTATAAAAAAAAGAAAACTCAAACATATATTCTTATTTTTTAAACAATTTGTACTCACAGAACACATTCAGTTTCATGGCCGTCTCCCGAATGCCATTGCGAACCAGTTCATTGGTTGCTCTACAGGACAATGCCTTGCCATGATCCTCCCTGGTGGGTGTGATGGACAACACGGAAGTGCTTATATTGCCATCCTCCGAGACCTGCGAATGAACATACATTATAATCAATTTGCGCTGCATCCCCTACCGAAACTCACCTTCTGGCTGTGACCATGCAATTCCAGATTACCCATCCACCAGGTAATCTTTGCCGGTGGTCGCGATCCAATTGCCTGGCATTCAATCTCATATTTCCGATCCGCTGACATGGGCTGATTGTTGAAGCTGATTTCCACCAACAAAGGTCGCACTGCAAGGCACAAGCAAAATCAATTTTTATTTATCGTATTTGCTGAGAGCGTGCATTAATTTCCATAGTTAATTTATTTGCTTAAACGGCATTTAAGTTGTGTACATTTATTTTCGTACATTTAGCTCGCTTTGCCCCGTTGATGCAGTCTTTTGTTTATTTATTCAAATTGTGTGTGAAAAATCGAAAACGAAATGAAAATGACATGCAATGCAATTAAAATTAATTGCAACAAATTACAAAGATGGGTCAGTGGATGACAATGGACAGCCAGGCAGAAAAAGAATGCGAATGGCGTCTGCCATTCACAACAATAATAAAAACAACAAAAAGCAAAAGGAAACAATAATAATGATAAGAATATTATTAAAAATATATCAGATCGAAGGGCATAAATAACATTTTATTTAAATTGCTTTGGAATTTAAACTCTTTGTAACCTCTTTAATCTGCAATATGCCATAGCCTAAGCCTGCATAAGTTGAATAGTTTTTGAAAATGAGATTGAACCTAATCGAACGATAAAGAAAAGAGTTTCAGAAAACACTTTTCCACTCGTTTTCCGAACTTGGTGGTAGATTTTGCCTGCTAGAAAGTGAGTTTGAATCGGATCGGATGAAAATCCAAAAAACTTCGTACAACTGTATTCCCCACATTTTCTGACTTTGGGGGTAGATTTTTCAATATTTGAAAGTCACGTATTTCCTATTTTTGTATGTTAAAGTTTGAAAATGAGCTTGGACTAAATCGCTGGGAACTAAACTTGTGGCTTATTAACCTAGATCACCCTTTTTCAACCCAGACAGTCGTCTTCCAAATATTAGGAAAATAGTGTGTGCGTCGTGCAACACCCGGTACGAGCGAAGGATACTCTCTTACGAGGGATAATAAGAACATAAAGGGTGTTGGAAGTTTTTCGGGACTACTACCGATCCTACGATCTTTTAGAGATGACTGCTCATTGTTTAGTGTGGTCTAATTGATACTTTTTGACTGGAATTCTCCCCTTCTTAAACTAGGCCACAATATACAGGCATTTTCTCAATTCCGCTACGTTTTGAAAAGGAAACCAAACGCAATTCAGTTTCGGTTTGGTTTTGTTCTTTTCAATTCCAAAAGAAATTGCTTGAGTTTTACCATTCACAAACTGCGGTCCAAACAAAATCAGCACGAGAGAATCAAGCGAAACGATCGAAAACCTAGCATGCGGAAATAGAAGAGGCAGACTTATATTGTGGCCGGATGGCTCAGCGGCTAGTGTGCGCGACCGCCATTTTACTTTTACTTTAACTACTTTTCGTTTGGACTGGCGCAGCCAATTTCTCGAGACTTTTAACAAAAGAATTATTACTTCCGTCAAAGACTTAAATGCAAATTAAATTAAATAAAAAAGTTATAGATTGATCTCAGAATTAAGGAATATTAACTTAATGTACATTTGGCAATTGTAAGAGAGCGTAAGTATGCCCGAAGATTGGAGTCTAAGTGTACTCTGCCCAATACTTAAAAAAGGAGACCCTGCAATCTGCGCCAATTACAGTGGGATCAGTCTCCTACCCATTGCATATAAGGTTTTGTCATGTATCTTATGTGAACGTCTAAGGCCGAGAATGAACGAACTGATCGAACCTTATCAGTGTGGCTTTAGACCTGGTAAATCCACCATTGACCAAATATTCAAATTGAGACATATACTAGAGAAAACTCATGCGACGAAAATCAACACCTACCATCTTTTTGTTGATTATAAAGTCGCTTTCGACACACCGATAAGGTCAAAGTTCTCTGAAGCCCTGTCTTCTTTTGGTATACCAGCAAAGTACGTTCGACATTGCATGATGACCTTGAGAAGCACACGAAGCTCCGTCAAAAGAGGAAAGAACCTCTCCGAACCTTTCGATACCAGAAGAAATTTTAGGCAGGGTGACACCTTATCGTTTAACTTCTTTAATCTGCTGATGGAGTATATACTGCGCCAGTGCCCAAATGCTAACAGATCGGGCACCATCTTTTATAAAGATGTAATGCTACTTGCATATACCGATGACATTGACATTATTCGAAAATCCGAGCGGGCGGTAAGCAAGGCGTTTTTAGAAATTGAGAAGCAGTCAAAACTCATGGGCTTAGCGGTAAATGAGGAAAAGACGAAGTTCCTAGTCTCGGCGCGCAGTGAGCCTACCCGTCTTGGACAATGTGTTGCAATGGGAGAGTACAACTTTAACATTGTAAAGGACTTTGTCTACCTCGGAACGATGATTACCATTGACAAAAACATCAGTCTGGAGATCCGAAGAAGAATAACTCTTGTAAACCGATGTTACTACGGGCTTAGTAAGGAGGTTAAGAGCAGAGCACTCTCTCGAAAAACGAATATTGCGCTATACAAGTCGCTTATTATCCCAGTCTTGCAATACGGCGCAGAAGCATGAACATTAACAACAGTGGATGAGAAGGCGACGAGAAAATAGAGAGAAAAGTCCTTCAGAGGATTTATGGACCTGTAAAAGTTGGCCGCACCCGTATGAACCACGAACTTTATGAGCTCTATAGGGACACTGATCTAGTCAAGCGCATAAAACAACAGCGGCTGCGCTGGCTTGGACATATTACTCTTATGGATGAAGAAGCTCCAGTTAAAAAAAAATACAGGCGGAAGGCGAACGAATTAGGGAAAGGTAGAATTGTAGGACGACCGAAACTTAGTTGGGGAAAACAGGTGCTGAAAGACATTAAGGCGGTTGAACTGACCAACTGGTGCCAGCTCGTACAAGACAGAGGCGAGTGGCTGGCATTAATAGCAGCGGCCGAGACCGTCAAACGGTTGTGATAGAAATATCGGGCCAAATAAGAATTGCAGTGGAAGTGGAATTGAGAACATGCCTGATAGTCACTGGCTTGGTCTCAGTTTTGGTCACTTGTTGGTCCACTGTTGGTGTCACTGTTCTGGTTACCGTCTCTCTACCCACCCAAACACACACACAACCCACCATCTCGTATGGCTGACTTGCTAAGACCAAATCGGCTGACTTGGCAAAGTCAAAATTGTAGCCAAGGAAATTCGTTGCAAAGACAAAAGTTTTTTGTTTTGGTCCTCCAATCAATCTTTCGTAAAAGAGCTTCGCTCTAATAACACAATTGAAAACTGAAATCGTCCCTAATAATGATTAGAATAATTTTTTGATGCTACTTTGTTGTGGTGTGGCATTATCAGAAGTCGCATCGACCGGTCCCCTAATTGCAGTTGTCTAAAAAAAAACCGGTTTCGTGCGGCACATTGACAAAGAGGGACGGAAGCAACCTTTCACTACGCTCTCTGATAGTGTTCGGTTGGGTGAGGAGTGAAACACATTTGTTTTGGTTTTTTCGCTCTAAGTCTTTTGTCAACCTATTTGCAGAGACCGCTTGCTGAAAAGGTCTTTTTTGAATGTATGCTATCAGTGTGTGCTCTTTAGGCTACCGATATTAACAAACGTATGTAGGCGACAAAGTATATGTGCTCGCTCATTCTCTCTAGCGCTGTTACGCTCTGCTCCACTTGACTTTGTTCGCAGCAGCCTTTTTGATATAACATTTTCGTCTCTCGGTCTTTGAATAACTCACACTTTGAGACCGCTTGACTGAAATGGGCCTGTTATTGGGTTGATGTCAGACCGACCAGCCTGTGTGAACAAAAACAGCCACTTAACAACGAGCGGGAGTGCGGTTGAGGGAAGACCAAGCCCGTTTTTTGAGAGTTTTTGTGGTTGAGAGTTATTTACGTACTATGGGCATTATAAATATCACAGGCTGTTGAATTCCCGAAATTCAAACAAAACCAATGAATTATAATTGGCTTTTTAGAGCACTTTGTATGGGATGGTGGATGTTTTGGCAAAGCAATGAGCCGAGTCACTTCTCAAAGAAAGCGAAGGATTGGTTACGATCTCAAAAAATTCAAGTAATGGAATGGCCTGCACAATCACCGGACCTTAATCCAATCGAACGTATTTGGATGGGTGACAAGTCTGTTTAACACACATACAATTTAACCCAACACACAAATTCATTACAACACAAAACTAGCAGAAGCAATTTCAACACATGCATATTCAACACTCTTCAATCTTAGCACCAAATAATTTTATCACATTCAAGTTCAACACATGTCAATTCAACACACGTGAAATATAACACAAAGAATTTCATCACAATTCAATTTTAACAAAAGTTAATTTAGCAGAGGATCAAGTTCATCAAATTACAATTTTAACACTAATAAAACATTATTTTAATCAGAGTTCTTTAATTCAAATAATGACCTTTTAGTATCCTTTATTGCGAATTTTTCATCTACTTGGATTGGACGTAAGCTAAGAAATGGGCACCCTCAAGATTCAAACTTTACAATTAATTTTTGGAACTGCAGTGAGGTTGTAATTCATGACACGCCTCGGACCAACAACTGCGTTGAAGGCTGGCACAGTTCCTTCAATGGAAAAATTCAAGTGAAATCCAAAATTTCTTTTTAAGTCTCTCAAAAAGGAAGAAACACCAGTAGATGTATTTCAGAATCAGCATTCAGCAAGCCGCGAGATTGAAGTAAAAACGAAAGAAATGTCTTGACTACAGTGCCTGGCTGAAAAATGTTGTGTCCAGTTACCAGCCGAATTGTGACATAATAGACTATTTAAAATGTGTTGAAAAAAATTTAAAATAATGAAGCATTTCATTGATGAATTTGTCTTGTGTTGTTGGTTTTGCCTCCTGCGGCGCGCATCTTGAAGAAAGACTCATAATAACACCACGATTTCCAGAGTTCAGCTTTGAATACACCTTTGAGTACACCTAAGTTTTTTCTTTGCAGTTTGCAGCTATGGAGATTCACAGCTGGCATAAACGTTGGTTCCGATTATTAAAAATGGAGCGCTAAGTTCACAAGTCAATAACGCATTATCATTGTGACAACCGCCAAAGTTGTGATCTTAAACATGCTCTCGCATTGGGTTATCATTTACTTTCCTCGTAGCTTTCTTTATTTCAAATTGACGGGTGTTAAATTTGTAAATGATGAATTTTTGTGATGAAATGACGTGTGTTGAATTAACGCGCTGATATTGTTTCGTCTTATATAGACATGGAACCCTTGTAGATTTTTATTTTGAACCGAAGTGAAATTGAGTTGCGCTGACAACAAAAACATATTTTTAAATATTCGCTTAGTTTCATCCATATTTGCCGTTAGGCATTGTGAACGAATAAGGGGTCCACGATAAAAAAATTATGGCAAATAGCTTCCAACTTTATTTTAAAGCATTCGATTCCCGTCTTGAAGGTAATAAGTTCACTCTTAATCAATTTGTTAGAGTTGAAGTTGTTGTGTGTTAAATTGACGAATGATTAAATTGAACTGTGTTAAAATTGGTTGTGTAAAACTTGTATTGTGTTAAGATTGTAAGGTGTTAAAGTTCCTATTGTTAAATTTGTGTCGTGTTGAATTGACGTGTATGTAATTTACGTGTGTTTAAATGACTTGTGTTGAATCGACGTGTTAAAATTGTTTTGTGTTAAACAGACATGGAACCATTTGGATGTTAAGAAGCCTTAAAATATTTTAGAGTTATGGCAAGCAGCAAAAAATACTTGGGAGAATATTCCACTCTTTAGATGCCGCACTCATATAGCTTCTATTAAGTCAAGATGTGTCGAAGTGATCAAAAATAACGGAGGAGCTACTTCTTATTGAAGATAAGGGACTTAGTTTGCGATCACAGAGTGCAGAAATGTAATATCGCTTGTTAATTCTCTTTGTTCTTATGTTTTCGAACAGCCGCCTTACGACTCAAATTAACAAAGTTGTCGAAACAAGAACATAGCAGGACATCGAAACTTGTGATTATAACAACCTTATTATGTGTGCTGCTAAGCCCCATATGCACTATCGGCACCCCTAGTTACGATCGCACCGCTGGGAGACGCGAAAATTTACGAACATTTACTCGCACTAAAAATGGATGACTGGTTCACCTTCTACTAGTGGCGTAGGCAGGGAGTGGGGGGAAGTTTGGGTTAGCTTTATGAAGAAGATGAGAAATTGGCCTTCTATGACAAAAGTTTCTCCTTACCCCCCTCCAACTATTTTCTGAAATATTTGTCATATGTGTATGGCCAGATTGATGATTAAAAGAATCAAATGCCTGGCTAAAATCTGCACAAATTACATTTACAAACACTTCATCAAATGTCTCGTTACCCTTTCCAGGGCGCACAAACCATTAAATTTGGCATATTGACAATTTGCACATTTCCAAATTAAAATTATAAAATTTGGAATATTTGTTAATACACATTGTGACAGCAATTTGTTGACCAACTAAATTGAAAATCGCTTGCCGTACATATAAATAAACAATAAGCATAATTCACCATAATGTTTGTAAAACACGTAACACCCGAATCCCCAACAGGGTTCATTATCAGCCTCACACATTGTTCGATATTAGTAGATTTATTTTAATTTGTAAATTATGCATTTTGTATTTCAAGTTGGCAATTCCAACAAATATCGTTGATAATAATGTTTGCCAAGTCTGTCTGATGACCCAATGTAATGCCAATTGTAGTTTGCGCTGCAGCCGGCGCGTTTACTGCGGTTCGCCGCGCATTTTATGCGTTAATTTAACAGGCGTGACATTTCAGTTAATCCGGCGAGCCATATACTTGCGAATCTATCCACATTTTTATTTTAATCTCCAATTTTTTTTGTTGCGGGTTTTTCATTTGCATACATTACAATAACATTGGTATTTTTATTGGCATTAAACACATGCGTGTGGGGAGTGTTCGCTATTGTTGTTGCTGCACTTTATTGTAATTAAATTAATTATGCACATTTGGATTTGCAAAATCATTTAAATGCTTAATTAAACGCACTAAAGGAAGGCGCAAAAATATAAAAAGGCTCCAATTATGGAAAAGAAGCTATTAAATAGTTGAGTTTGTAAAACAAAAATCTTGCCAGTGTTTGATTAAATATTTATATTTGATTTCAAAGCTGTTGGCTTGGCCTGAAACAGCCCCCCGAGATGTAGGCTAAGACTTTCATTCAAGCATCGAAAGCTTTCAAAATTCATTAGCCTGAATAATTGAAGCCAATACACAAGCATTCTGGCAAGTATTTTGCATTAGCGCGAAGTTATTTGAAAAACACTGGGCTAAAGTCACATTTTGTTTTGATGAAAGTAATGAGAAGGTTTTGGAAGCTCCTGTAGAGCCCCATCTTAAAACTTTTCCTCCGACTTCCTCCAACCTTAATTCCAATTACATGAATCGCTATATAATCGGTATAGTTGTAGAAAAGGGTTTTCGTAGAGTAGTTGGTGAATTAGAAAGTCAAGGCTTTAATGTTCTGATGCCAGCACGGAAAAAACGCAGCTTGACACGAAAGAAGCCATTTTCTCGAAAGTTCTTCTAAAAAAGTTCGGTTTTCATAGCCGTTTATGGAAAAATTGTTCCAATATCTAAATTTTTACATCACAATCTGGACGACAAATATCTCAAAAAAGTTGGTGATCTAGCAGGGTATCTTAACAACACAAGTTCGGAAAGCGGTTGAACTTAGATAACGATCGAACAAATATGATTCTTTTTCATTTTTCAAAAGTTAAGAAAATACGTCATCGATTTTGGAATTTTGATAGATTTTAAAAACTTTTAACTTTAATTTACATTTATTTTACTGGACTTTGAACTCAGCAATTCGGAGACTGAGCACACGGACCAATTCATCTAAGCGCACACGACTATCAGCAAATTAACCACTTGGCGTTTAAGCACTTATCTAGCAAAAAGACCTGGAGCCCAGTGGGACTATATCTGGAAGGAATGAAAATAGGTCGAAAAGTTTATTTAGGTGATTTCTGTATCCCTCTGCAGAAAATGATTTTGTTTTCCAAAAATTTTCATCTCGTTTCCACCATCCTCTAATTCTTAAATTGCGAGCTTTGTCTTCTATTATTTCAACAACAAAAGGAAGGCATAGCGCCATCTGTCATTCATCAACATGTTTTTTTTCTTTTTGGCTTGCAGTACGAACGTCGCACAGTAGAACCTCTGCCAGAACTCTGCCGCAAAGATCAGTTTTTTGACTGATCGCTTGACAAAAAAAGTTAACTTTTTCGATAAAGATATACTCCAAACTAACCGACCCGAACTTATTATGAGATTGTGTAACAAATGTGGGAGATATAGCTTCTTAAAATGTTCTTTTTTTTCAAGCCAGCGAGGAAATGTGCTGGTTTGATAAAAACACAAAGTTTTTAATTTTTCTTTTCGGTAAACTATATCATCAATCTTCATCCTTTTGGTCTTTTATGAAAAATATGTTTGTTCTTGATAAAAGAATATCAACAAAATGTTAAACGGTGGTTTACTTTTTTAAACAGAGCTGTTTGCTCTATATTTGACACATTTTTAAATTTTGGTAGATTCCTACTAAAAAAGTTCAAAAAGTGATGGGATTAGTTTCTTATATAGCATAAAATACTCAATTTATTGAGTTATATTAACAGCTTTAGTCTGCTCTAGCGGAATTTTCGTCAATAAAACTAACCAAAAGTTTAAAAAAAAATTAAGTAAGAGAGCTCGATTTGAATCTGGTATACACCCAACTACATTCAAAAATTTGTGGCTCTATCTCTTATAGTCTCTGAAATCGACGCGTTCATACGGACAGACGGACGGACAGACGGACATGGCTAAATCGACTCGGCTGTTGATGCTGATCAAGAATATTTATGCTTTATAGGGTCGCAAATGCTTCCTTCTACCTGTTACGTGCCTTTTCACAACTTCATGATCCTCCTTTTCCCATTTTTAAGGGGAACAGGGTATAAAAACGCGTGTCGTGAAATTAGACGAGAGTGTGTAGAGATGTTACTCAAAAACTTGTTTACTATAAATTCTAACCAGCTACCAGTAAGTGCAACAATTTGGTCTATTTGTGTGAGTTTGTGTGTTACAGTGAACAATGCCAGCAAGACGGAGGGGGTGGGGGCTATAAAAGCCGTCAAACGAATGAAGCAAGAAACCTTTTCAACAAGATAAAATTTTGTATAATGCTTAAAAAATCCAACAAAAATTAAACATGCGTTTCAAAATGGTTCAAGATCCATCCGCTGACACATTCTCAAACCAATTGTAAGATATCGGCTATGGAAAAGCTTCTGTCCTTGAAAATACTAAATGCATAAACCCAGCAAACATGAATTTTATGAATTTTTTGAACACCTTCGAGTCTCTTTCGAGTCCTCGATCTGATTAAAATAGTCATAAGTGTGCAAGTTTTCTGATCATAATGAAAATGGTACACTAGCCGCGACTCTTCTTGAAAAGTCGATTTTAACCAGTTCTTCTGATCTGTTTCGACTCAGTTTCGAGTTAATTCGTAAGTCTTTATTGAATCAAATTTCAATAAATCACATTTTGAGCAAATTCATTGGAGTCATTAGAGAGTCTTCTTTTAATCGGTAGGTAATAATCTCTTTTTCGCCATCAAAAAGGCTCGAAAATAACGCATTAAGGTGATTTTTGTTAAAATGATCTTTCATATGTTGGGTGGTAAGTTTCCTAAATTTCTGCACAATCATTGGTTCACAAAATTCATTAATTGAGCGTCTATTCTCCGATGTAAGCACACAACCTATAAATCGTGGCAGAAAGAGACATTTTGGCTGCAACAAATGTGGACGTTTACTTTTTAAACTTCAAGATGCAGCAGTCAATTTATAAAAATCGATCAATACAATTTGCAATGTCAATGGAATTGTAAATTATTTATCAGTATTTTTTAAGGCCAAGCGAAGTAGTTTTGGGCATACCATGTTTTTGATTCGTACAATTATACGTGGCGTGTTCTCGCGTGGGTAAGCCATCGAGCTTATTTGTGTTGTCCAAAGAGAAATATCGTATAGTAGGTTCTATTTTCTTTAGTTGACAGAAGCAGTTTGGAAATCTTTGTTACTACACATAGGAAAACTCAAAGATTTGCTGACTTAAATGTTAATCAGCCTACCTGCTCCTCATGAATTTGTACGGAAATGCCAGTTTTAATTGAAGTTAATCCTAAATAGTTGTTGCTTTGGCGCTCAATTTGCTGGGTGTGAGAATCGTGACATTAGTAATCTAATTGTAAGTAGCCATAAAATTAACTAATTAAGGTCATACTTGTTATTCGACTTGGTTTTCCAAGCGGCAACACGCAACACCAAAAAAAGTCGAAAACATTGTCCATCGTGTCCCCCACGGTCAAAGTCAGTTGATGATGATTTTGAGTCCATTGAACTCCAATCAGGCTGATATTAATATGCCTGATATACACATTAATTGATCTGGCTTGCTCATTCGCATTTATTACAGACGTGTTAACTTTTATGTCGCCTAAGTGCTCACATGTAATGTGTGTCTGCGGCAATAATATCAGATATGCGCATCACCAGCTGTTGCCGCAAAACATTTTTATTTTTATTAGCCCAAAAAGCCTAAGTAAAAATTGACATCAATTGCTTTTGCTGTTCTGCACAACTCTTGACAGAAGCGCGCTCAAAGAGCCATAAAATTCTATGGCCAATCCTTGGGCCGTTAGCGCCACACCCCAGGGGGTTTTGCAGAGAAGCAACTTTGCGTATTTATTTTTGTTCAAAAATTGCGTGAATATAAATAGAATTATTCATAATTTGAAAGCACAATATGCTTAGTGGGCACTAGAGATGCGACTTAGATACTGCCAAAAAGAGTTGAGCAAAACTTTTATCTCAACTCTGCTTTAAAATTAAATGATGCAAATGATATTTTGGTGAAAAACATAAGTGGAATTTATTTGGTTAACTTTCTAATGTTTAATTAGTAATGAGTTTAGCTGGCTCGAGGTCAAAAAAGTTGCGCTTGTTCCCAACTTATGCATTGTTACATCAAGACGAGCAGGATACCTATACAGTTACTGTTTCATGGATGTCCCAATCGAATCTTCAGTAGCAGTAAGCAGTTGGGAACTGCAAAGCAAGAAAGCAAAATTAGACTCACAGAACAAAAAGCCAAACCTTTTGGGTATCAATGATAGGACATTCATAACACAGTAACAGTAAAGGCATCTTGCTCTTCTTGGTGTATCAATGCATTAGTTCTTTACAGTTTCACAACAAACGCCACGTTTTTGACCTCGAGCCAGCTAAACTCATTACTAATTAAAAAACCGAAATAACATGGAAAAGAGTAAAAGGAAGAAAAATGCTCTGAATGGCTCAACTTCCTTGAACATTTTAAATAAACTTAGTTCATTATTCTGGACAGGCTTTTTCATTGCTTTACAAAGGTATTAAAATATCAATTCATTAAAAATGGAATTGATTAAAAAGTGCACACATCGTACAAAGGAAAGTGTCAACATAACTTCATATCAATGAAGGCTGATGGAATTGTTTTTTCTGTTTTTTTTTTTTTTTGGTCGAGCAAATCTCTTTTCGCACAAATTGGCTGCAGTTTAATTCAATTTTGCAATTTGCAATGCAATTCAGTGTCGGTGCAAAAAAGGGCATTTAAAAAATTGTCACAAAATAATAAATCCGTTTGCCAAATGCACTCTGAATAGCGGTTCCCTTCATGCTGTTTGTTTTTGTATAACAGGCGATGAATGTTTGGTCAAACAATATGCGAGTAGGCGGAGCAAAAAACAGCTTGTGTAGCCAGGATACCAGGATGCTCTGTTTTGTTGCATTTGGCCATATTTGCATAAGCCATTTTATTATCTCGTTTTGTGCGTTTTGTGTGGAATGGAGCCGAAGGTTTTTATCTGCGCAGCTATTTGTTAAAACTTTTATCGCAACGCTTAAAGCCGAGCAGAGCAGAGCAGAGCAGCAACACAAAAACAAAATAAAACATATAAATAAACTGGGTGCCAAACCGATTTTAGCAGCTCGATTCCCGCTCGAAACTTAATTTCACAATATGTGCGCCATTTTAACGCTTAGTTCAAAGTCAACGGGCCAAATCAGAGTTGAAAATTTAATAGGGAAAATACGGGGGTTATGGTTATCGATGTACTCACGGTATAGCTCGATGGTTATATTCGTGGCCACAAATTTCTTGTGGAAATTGCTCGCCTGACACGTGTAGACCGCATGTTGGTGGATGCGTGACAAGTTGCGCACAACCAATTTGCTGTTGATGGTGCCGTCGTATGTGTAATCGACAACGCTATTCTGAAGTTGGCCATTCATCAGCCAGGTGACAGTCGGCGGCGGTGAACCTGCAAGTGGAGCGATAAGTAGGGGTGGGGTTAAGTTGAGTTGAAAGTGCTTTAAATTGTATGTTTCAAATCCGAGTTCTGAAAATAATTGCTTAATTTTGTATGTATACGTAATGTGGTTAATTAGTAATCGGGCCTATGGTAACTCTAGTGCATAGACTTTGTTCTTGCCCTTGCGACCCCATTTCGTGGTTGACTACACAGAGAAAACAAAATTTGCTACACGCCGAGCGCTGCTAAATTTCACACGTTAGATATAGAAAACAAAAGGTTAAACGTGGCATGTAGAAAAACAACATATTACATGTAGAAATAAAAAGAAGTAAACGAAATATGTTGAAAAGGTAAATGGTGCGTACACAACAACAAATAGTATACGACTTGAGAACACTATCTTATTTTCAAATAACTGCTGCATTTTTCATGCGGCAATAGAAATGCCACAGGAAAATTTAGGTTTTCTACATTATCGCTTAGATATTGAAACACATTCCCTTGTGTAAATAAGTAGGGATTATAATAAGATCTTCCTCCTCTCAGTGATATCATTTCTTTACAATCTTGCCCTTACTTAGCTTTAAGTACTTTCTTGAACTTCCTTCTGATCACCAACGCTGCGAGCAGGGGCGTAGCTGGTAATTGTAACTAATAAAGTACCCCAAACGGATCAGAAGGCGAACAATTTAATCTTTGTTTTCCTTTTCATCCCCTTTATTTTGTATCATATTGTAACTGTGTCTAGTATAACTTAAGTAATAACTAGAATTTTTTTTTTTTTTAAGAAAAGCTCACATACAGCATGTAGCAATATGAAAAGTAAACGCGGCATGTAGAAAAGCTACATAAACGTAGTGGAGGTAAAATACCTGTCAAACTTGTAGAAAAACAACTTTTTCATGTTTTTTTACATTTTTTTGATTTCTCTGTGTAGCAGACTACTTTGACCTCGATCCCCCAAAAGAAATTTTGGAGTTTACATTGTTCTTTGTTGAATACAACCATTGTCAACATTTAAGACCTAACCTAACCAACCCTAACCTACCCTAACCTAAGCTAGCTTAACCTAACCTTACCATGCCTTACCTTATCTCATAACATAATCTTACCTAAACTAGCCTAACAAATTTCCCAATTAATGCGGAACATCTAAAATAAAAATTGAAGCTTTTCCTCGGCCGTCAGCTTCACTGCTACTGACGTTGATTGTGAAGCTGAGCTGTAAATCGTAATTACCATTACAATTATTGTCGAATAAAAAAATCTATTTCCCATTATAGTCCAGTCAAGTTAGAATTTTTCGATGCATGAAATATTGAATTTATTTTTCACTATTTCCTCATTTGTCTTGATTCCGGTGAGAGCTGCGCTCAATTGTCTCACAATATATATTAAAGAGCATAACAATTGCAACAACTTTCATACACAACATTTAGCTGTGCGACAAAGCGTTACAAAACTATACGGCGGTGTCCCAGAAATCTCTTCCAACCCAAAACCAATTCTCGGTGTCCTAGAAATCTCTTTCGGTTGGTTTCAAATCTCTAGTCATTTGGTTAGAGATTTTGCTAAATTCACCGCTAAAACTATTTTGATAAGCAAAACTAGTTTTGGAAATCTAAACTATATTATTTTACTGGATAGGTTGCATCAAATATATAACATGTTTTATTTGATTTAATATTGAAGTTTGCTTTTTAATAATTTTTCCGCCAAAACCGTCCTACCAGTGGCGCTAACTGCCTCCTCAGTAGCGCCAAATGGGAAATTTATCAACAATAAAAGAGCTGAGGGTAGGAAAGTGTTGCTTTATGATTGGCGCGAAAATATTTTTAAATTTTTCATTTTCATTTTGGATAACGCGACTTTAATTTAAGTTCTAATATTAGCATGAATCATAAAGCTTATGCCACAACTAACAGATTTCCGTTTTACATCATAATATAAGGGAAATTTTTTTGCGCCTGATGCGACCCTGTTTTGTGAGATGGACAATTATTTTGAACCCAATTGGACCAATTCTCTTTCCCACTAAGAAAATGAAACCTCTCGAAGTTCTGGGACACCGACGGATTTTTCGAGCGATTTGCAAACCAACCGAAGACAAAAACTCTAGAGATTTCCAGGACACCCCCGAAAGCTTCAGAAACTTTGAATCGTCCGTTTCTTTTGCCCGAATTTATGCAGAGAAAACCACATGAAACAATCGAATGAAAAGTTTGTTTATAAAAATAATGGAAATTTATTTTTTGATTCTTTTATGTGTTTGTATCAACAAAATGTCTGACGCTTAGTTGATTTGTAAATCTTCTATGTTTTCATTAATAAATTTTTGATCGAACATAACCTGAAAACTTTTGACCGCACAGCACAAAAAAGAAAGTAAATTATTATCTATTACTTTGTCTTTGAAATTTTTTGTCTAAAAGCAATAGTTTCAGAGATACTCAATGACACAAATTGACACAAATTGGAACTGCAAGGGTTTTTACCGTATTTTCTTACCAAACTTGACTGGACTATTAACATTTATTAACAACAAGCTGAATACCCGGCATCGACCAAGTCCTTTGCATTGTTAGAATATGATTCTTATGCAAGCGTTTAAAAGCAAGTTTTAACTGGCTGCAAATCGATATTAACTATTTTACATTGGGAAATCTACGAATTTCCAAACCAATACACCTTTTTATACCCTTGCAAAGGGTATTATAAAATTGTGCGGATGTTTGTAACGCATTGAAGGAAACATCTCCGACCACATAAAGTATATATATTCTTGATCAGCATGACGAGCTGAGTTCATTTAGCCTTGTCCGTCCGTCTGTCTGTTTCAATGCTATCTCCTTCGTCAGTTTTAAAGCTATCCTCACCAAACCTTGCACGAAGTCTTTTGGTACATATAGGCTGCACATTTGTCGGTACCGGCCGGATCGGATGACTATAGCATATAGCTGCCATAGGAACGATCGGTCGAAAAACTAGTCTTAGTGAGAAAAACTTTTGTGTTATAAATGAGATCGCCTCCAAATTTCGTAATTGACAGTGTATTATGCTTTTCCATTATTTCACCAAGTTTGGTCGAAATCAGACATCTATTTAGTATAGATCCCATAGAAAAGTAAGGTCCAAAAAGTAGTCTTAGTTAGCAAAAATTTTTTTGTTTTCAATGGAAGCTGCAAGGGTATACAAAACTTCGGCCGAGCCGAAGTTAGCTTTCCCTTATTTTTTTTTCATTTATTTAGATACCTTAAGGCTAAATTTACAATGTACTGTTACTATTTGAAGTAACTTATATTGTAGGAGGATGTTATACAATTAATTTATTTCGTTCCATGTTTGGGGTTTGTTTTTGTGTGTGCTTAGATGTAAGGATTTTAACTGTAAGATTAAATTTAAGGTTGGTAAAGGGGTGAGGGGGTATATAGTTTTAAAATTGTCTAGCCGGTAAGAGGAGTATCAATCAAATTGTGTGCAGCCAATTCGTAGCCTATGCTTGGACTAAATCCTCCGAATAATCAGGTCACCTGGGTGAATCCTTAGGAGCCTGCGTCTTGCCCTGATTCCGTTAATCCTACGCGATCGGAGTAAGCGCCAGGCGAGGTTGTTTGGGTGGGAGGCGACCTTATCCAGTTCATAGCTTAATTAAATTCTGAGACTTATTTAACGTCTAACACTTACACATAAATACCAATTTTCTTATCGAAAGGTTTAGATCTGAACCACTTTTAAATCGTTTTTAGCCGCTTTTGCACCGATTCACTTAATACAAAGCCTATGATTCTTTCCTGGGAGATATAAACATACTGTCAAATTTCGTAAAGTTCGGTTCGGCGGCTTAGACGCCAATAAGGAACATAAATATACTTACATACTGAACTAATTATTATTATTAACGTGTGTAGATTTTATAAGGGTACTTTCTAGCTGATTATTTCCCGTTTCTAGTTTTTTTTTGCATACCTCTACGACACTTCGTCTCTGCCTATGCATTTATGACTGGGAATCCAATTTAACTAAATAATAATCTAAACTCAAGAAAATGTTGAGACTTTCGAGCGACCTCCTAGCATTTTGGACCGTTCAATCTGCATCTTCCATTTACCAACGCCTGCATTGTAATATACGCACTTAGCGCTTTCATAAATACTCACAAGGTAATTTTGCAAATTTCGCGATTTTTGGATCTTAGAACCCTTCGCGGGCAAGCGTCCGACCAAAAGCGGTTTAGTTTTTAAAATTTCGTGGTTTTTGGACCATTTTGAAAGATCAAGACGTAAAAGATAAAACTTCAAAAGAAAAGCTCGATGAATGGGCCCAGAACACCAACAGAGTTTCATCAATTATGCATAATATTTCATAATATTTCTTTTCTCAAATCGCCATTACCGGCAAATGGCCTTGCATTTAAGTATTTAAGTAAGAAATGAGCAAAAATAATGCGAAGCAACAACAGTGAACAATTTGTAGCACAACGTTGGCATGAGCTCCTGCTTTTCGCCTTGCCTTCATTCTTGCCACTTTTTTTTTGTTGTAGTAAATAATTTTTTTCCTGGCCCCATATTGTTGCACTTCCGTGCTCAAAATGTGCCACAGCAAAACAGTAGCAAAAAGTGTAGAAAAATGTTATAAAAATGCACACAATTTTGTAGTCAGCCATCCACCTACAACAACCACAAAACTGAAATGAAGCTACAACAACAACATTATGGACATCGCGCACTTTGGCAAAAAACGGAAAACGCCTGCACTTCCGCTCGCTTCACTCACACACACACACACACTACCAGAGACTAAAAGATCCTTTTTAGCACATTTTTGTTATGAGAGGTAGCACTAAGGGTATATTAGTTTAGCCTCAAAGCGATTAGAGGTTAGAAAGTATAGAAAAGGACCAGTTGTTCCCGCATATTGGGAACTTCGAATGAAAAAACTTTAAATTCGTTTGAATTTTCACCCAAAGTACATACACTTTTCCTCAAAGAGTGCTAAGTAGCTCAGTTTTTCTGTTGCTTTTCAATATGTGGCTTTATTTTAGCAGCATTGAAATGACGAAGGCATCGTTGAATATTATGCATTAGTAGCCCACATATAAAACCCTCCATTTAGTACGCTCAGCTTTATGATTTGGTGCAGGGTTTCCCTTTTTTTGGTTGTATTTTACTGCCCTCACAGACTGTGGTGCGGTTTTATAACTTCATTTCTACTTTTGGCCCCAAAAACATTGGGCGTTGGCGTGTCGCGCTCATTTGCAATAAAATTTACTGCTTCTTTGTCGATTTCGCACACCCTTAAGCCCAAACTGGTGGCCGTCTCCATTTCGTCCACCATCTTTGTACACCATTCTCTGCCTCTTTTGACTTACTTCTGCTGATTGCACTTGTTTAAGTGGCAACTTTTTTTTGCAGCTCATTCTTTTGGTTTGGTTGTTTAAGCCACAGAATTGCAATTTTTGTAATGGACATTGCATGTTGAATGCCAACATCCTGGCCGAGCTGTAACGAGCAGGAGCTGGAGAAGATGTAATTTATTTCCGCCTTCTGTTTAAAATTTTGATAATCAAGCGATTTGAACGGTGGGCATCATTTTTGGGTTAAAATATTGGCGTTTTTTAAACAGACAACAGAATGTTGTATTAATTTAGTTAGATAATTGCACTTTTAGCTAGTTGTTATCTTGTTGAAAACCAATTTTGAATCTAGGACATTTCGTACTTACTGTAAGCCAACAAATTAAAGAGAAGTGCGTTCTTAGTTGAAGTACCAATTATCTTACTTGCAATGCAAAATGCGAACTATTTTTTGCGAGTCTGAACACTCAGAAAAAAAACTGATAATTTTGTACTTGAATTAAATACAAACGGTGTAAGTAGTGCGGTAAGTACAAAAATTCTTCATCCATGTACAAATTTCTTGGATCAAGTACTATTTTTTCAATTCCAAAATTTGATTGAAGACTGTTGCGGGATATTTTAAGTACATTTCGAAATAATTTTGATCATACTTGTAGGTTGCAATGGCCCTAAGTCAAGCCCGATTAACTCTCAAAATAAGTACAAAATGTTCTTTCTCAAACTCCAGAAATTTCTAGTGTCAGCCCAAAACAATATAGAAAGTAAAAATGAGAATTTCAAACAAGTACATAATGCTCCTGGTTTGAGCCCATTCCCAAGTTCTCCCAAAAGAGTTCACCGTAATAAACCAAAGAATGCTGGAAATATCCAAGATCCATTAATAAACCTCCATGGGTAGAACTACTGTAGGTCATAAACTAACCATAGTTCCATGACAAAAGAGTAAGAATCAGTTGGGAATTTTAAGAACAGACTCGCTTAAAAATAATTTACATTTTACGGTTCACACTTTTCGAAGCTAGCATTATAAGTCAATTTTGTGCTCAATCTAACAAATTTTGTTCTTGATTCAAGAACATATGTTCTCATATCAATAATAAAAGCGCTCGTTTTTCGATTTTTGTATGTTTCCTACCCAATTTAAGTAAGACCAATAACGAATCTTAGTTGAAATTTTAAGTACCGTTTCATTTAGAACGCTGGTAGACGTGTTTTTCTGAGTGTACTTTGAATTCCCACGAGGTTCCAAAACTTTTTTATGTAGTGATGATAGATTTCTGGCCTATTGCAATACCGTCTTGGTCTTTGGTTAATTCATGGCCCTTTAATATTTCCAGCCTTTTTTGGTTCAGCTCTTAGACGACCTCATTTCAAGTAAAAGTTGGAAATAGTTTAAGCATTTTATGGGCTTACAACAAGAACATTGGTAATTGTTTAGTAGAGCTACCCCTCACCAAAAATTCTGAAAAAATTATCCTCGATGGACCGCGAATTTACAAGAACTTCTTCGTCTTCAGATCGCGGGGGACTCCAGCGGTTCAATGGTAAAAATTGTTTGAAAGTTGCATAAAAAACAGATTGTTTTTTGCCTTAAATGTCATTTATAAATTGAAAAAATTGTTTCTGGTAAGCGAAATATTCGTTGTAAACTCTGACCACCAATCACATCGACGAAAAATGAGTTGCCCAAGTTGCGTAAATACGCTAATGAAGTTTTTCACTAAGTCGGATGAGGAGATAATGCAATTTGTGGAAGATCACGGCTGCATTTTAACGTCAAAAACGTGTCCAAAATTCGGTTCAAAGTGTACGGCAGCGAATGGACGTTTCCGGTGTAGGAAAATAATGACCGTCCAGAAAGGAGCTCATAAGAAGAAGCAAAAAATGAAGTGCGAGTTTTTGAAAGTGTCCGCAAAAACACATTCTTTTCTGAGTCCTCGCTCAGTATTCCGCAAATAGCAAAGTTTGTTGCTTGGGACACTGTAAGAGTAGCTGGTGAGATCAATTTCTTGGAAAACGAATTTGGGTGGTCCAGGCCCACTATTATTGACTGGAAAAATTTTATTCGGGAGGTTTACATAGACTGGTCAATAAGAAACTGCTGTCCTGTAATTAGAGGACCTGGAACAACCGTCGAAATTGACGAAGCCAAAATTGGAAAGCGTAAGTTCAACTGTGGCCGCATAGTAGAAGGACAGTGGGTCTTCGGGGGCATTGCTAGAGAATCCGGAGATTATTTTATAGTTCCGGTGGAAGATCGCCGAAAAGAGACACTGCTTGAAATAATCCAGAATCGCATCGCCGCGGGAACCACAATTATGTCGGATTGTTGGAAGGCGTACAATTGCCTGGATGAAGAGGGATTTACACATGAAACTGTAAATCACTCAAAAAACTTTGTTGATCCCACAACTAAAGCGCACACGCAGAATATCGAAAGGCTTTGGAGAGACATGCGGTCACGGCTTCCAAAATTTGGAAGGAAAAAAGAGCATTACATAGGATACCTGGCGAAGTTTCAGTTTTTCAAAAAGTTCCCGGATCACTCCCAGAGAATCCACCAACTATTTTTGGAAATCGGGAAGCTTTACAACCCAAATAATTGCAACATAATTAATAATGTGGAATTTTCCGAGGTAAGTCATTTTAATAGTCATGAATGCGCCGCAGGCAAAATTTTTGTACTTCTTCTGTGCTTCTTTTTAAAAAAAATTTTGCCTGCGGCGCATTCATGCCTTTCGCTATGTACAACTATAAAATTACCACTGCCTAATTTAACAAACTGCACAGGAAGAGGGAGAGGAAGAGGCGGTCGAAGGATTGGAACAGGAGGAAGGGGTGGATGGATTGGAACAGGAAGCGGCGAATGGATTGGATGAGGAGGAAGCGGCGGAAGGATCGTAAGGAGGTATAGCCTCTGTGGTGAGTATCTTAAAACTATATTTGGTAGTCAATGGCATTAACATTTATTTTCCAGGGACCATCTCACATTGTTGAGCGCATGTGGACTAGGCCTTCTGGGGAAACCACATAAAAAAAAACGCGCCTTGAACTATACCTCAAATTGGTGGTGTGGAAAATAGTTTACAGCAGTTTCATTCAATGTATAGCGCCATTTTCATACTAGGAAACGAAGAAAAAGTCGGTAAATAGCACACCTATACAAATAAATATAAATTATTTTTGAGAAATAATGACAGTTAAGGCAAAAAACAATCTGTTTTTTATACAAAAAAATGCAACTTTCAAACAATTTTTACCATTGAACCGCGGGAGTCCCCCGCGATCTGAAGACGTCATAGTTCTTGTAAATTCGCGGTCCATCGAGGATATTTTTTTCAGAATTTTTGGTGAGGGGTAGCTCTACTAAACAATTACCGAAGTTTCTTGTGAGGTACCACAAAATGCAGAAAAGAGGATGTTGGGTGTGCCAAATGGTATTGCCACACAGAAGCAGGTTGGTGCTATTGTTGTTTCTTCAATACGGCAGACTGGGAGATTTGCCCATTATGATCTGGCCACGATGATTTGGAATGGAAAACCCCCGATTACAGACTTTCAACCGAATAAAATACGTTTTTGAAGAAATTTTCCGCCATACTGGATCCGCCATTTTGAATTTTCGAATTTTGACTTCGAATTTGAAACTAGCGACCCCGAAGAACCCCGATTACAGACTTTCAGGTAAATCAAATACTTTTTGAAGATATTGTTCAACATATTGAATTCTCCATTTCGTATTTCTGAATTTTGACTTCGAATTCGAAATCAGCGACTCCGAAAACCCCCGACAACAAATTTTCAGCCAAATCATATACGTGGTTTTACTTTTGGCCAGCTTTTTGGAATTTGGAACCACTGTGCGACTTGTTAAGCTTGAGGATTATGTCATATATTATGTTTCACAACCTTATACTGGAGTCTGTGGAACGCCGCCTGTGAGCCGGTGTGTGCATTACGACCACCTGGGTACACCTAGCCTTATAAGTACTTGAAGGATCTTGGTCCACTTTGCAGAGCAAAGGGCATTCCTGACGTCAACTGTTGTGACAAGGCAGTACTTTTTTGCGCCTCCTTGCCTTCTTTTCCCAGTACGCTGTATGATTTTTTGGCTTTACCTTTGTTCACGCAACATTTAACTCTTCTACATGCCTCTTTACTTTTCATTTCTACATGTTTCTGGTTTCTACATTTAGTGTTTGAAATTTAGCAGGTCGAACTTTTGTTCGGCTAAGATTGCCGTTACTACACGTGGAGTGAAGCTAATTTTGTTTTCTCTGTGTAGGCTATTTAAGTGTTTCTTGAATGGCTATCAGATCCGAGTACCAACTGAAAACTATTCGAAAACAATTGGTTCTTTAAAGCAGCGATAGGCATGACATTGCTCCCGAGAGTTATTTTTCGGCAACTGGCGCCACGCAGACGCATTAAAATTTGACTCGTCACCTCACACAAGCTATAAAGAATGAGAAACACATTTGCCTCGTATCGAAGCATGGCGCCAGCAGTGTGTGCAGCAGAAACGACTGCAAAATCAAATACATGCAGTGTGTGTCTGGCTTATCGACTCGAGTTTCGCTAATAAGGGTTGTTTTTTTTGTTGTTGTTCTTGGACTGCTCTCAAAATAAAATTTCAGGTCCTCCGCTGCTTTTAAGATTCAAATTAAAAAAATTCGTTTCGGTTCGAGATAAATTTTATTTGAATTTCTATTCTTAAATAACCTACGAAGAATTAAGAGTGAATACAGTTTTCTGTGTACAACCAGCAGTTCTATGTGCCCTGGTTTCTTAACTTTTCCTTTCACTTTAAAAGTCCTGGAATTGAAGTTAAAGTCAACGCACATATGTCTGAGTGGCAGCAGGAGCAGCTGAGTTGCATTTTGCTTCCGCATACAAAATACACTCAAAGTTTGTACTAGTTTTGCTTGTAGTTCCTCTTAGTTTTTTCTTATATTTTTTTTTTTCAAAATGGGTTTTTATGCCAGCAGCAGCGGCGACATTAGCATTTCTTTGCCATGCCCATTTACTACACCCGCCCACCGCTACTAATGAGCAGGCGCATTCAAATGCGTGCCAGTTTTTAGCGTTTCCTTTTGACAAAACTTAAAGCCGTTGCATACTTTTGTGCGCCCAGATTTCACTTAGTGCACACTTTCCACCA